>BQNB010102224.1:0-24292 GCA_026074375.1 Tanacetum coccineum
ATCATATATGATTTCATAAAATCATATATGATTTGTGATTCCGATGAACTTTTTTTCAATTTTGTTTCAGTCACGAATTGTGTTTCATACGAATCTGTATAACGAATCATATATGATTTCATAAAATCATATATGATTTCATAAATCATATATGATTTTATAAAATCGTATATGATTTCATAAAATCGTATATGATTTCATAAAATCATAAAAAAAAGTTCGTCGAAAGTACATAGTGTCGCCCCTCTATAGAAAGATAATTTAATTCTCGTCGCGATGATATGTTTTGTTTTGCGTAACGATTAACAGTGTGTGAGATATTTTTTTTTAAAAGTGAAAAGTGGGTTTTTTTTATTTTTGATGAAAAAATGAGTGGCTAGGATTGGTTCATTGGATCTATGACAAATATTAGGTCTATATTGAACTTTTGGAATATAAAGAGATATAGACGTATTGTTTAAGTGTGTGCCAAAAAGTGTGTTTGCACCAAAGGTGTAAAATGTGTTGTGTGTGTAGGTTTACACGTCCCACAAAAGATAGATGCTAGCATGGTGCTGTAGCCCCAAGGATCTTATGATTCCTGTTGATGTAACCGTCTTACCATTGATCATGTAAGATTGGGGCTTGTAGTAGTCATTATAGTTAGAGATGATGATGAAAAACCTTGTATTAATAACAATGATTCAATGTTTGAATATTCCGCCTTTGTTATTAATTTATCCTAGATAAGATCTAAACAACCTGAGCTTAAACGATTCTCAACACGGTTAAGCTGTGAAAAATCAAATAAGCTGTTAAGCTTAAAGTTGAAAAGGAGCATAAATATTAAATGGTGCAAAGGTCTTATGAAAAAGACCCAAGGGCGCAGTGGTTGAGGTGTTGGTGTTGTATAAGGGAGGTCATAGGTTCGAACACTGTTACTTCCTTTTTGAAGACATTTGTTTTAATTTTCTTTTTGAAAAAGCTAAAAATTAAGCAAAACTAAGCAATTTTAATAAAAGGTCTTTTTCTAAAACTTATGAATAAGCCAGGAAAAAGCTATCTAAAACTGACAGAATGCTTAAAAGCTCATTTGACTATATAGCTAAAACTTGTTTAGCATTTTAGACATAATAAGCAAAAGTAAGCTGAATAAGCTTAAGACAGATATTAACCTAAACTTAATAAGCTAAAATAAACAAGAAATAAGCAAATGAAATAAGCTAAAAGACCTTAAAATAACTTGGATACAGTGGGCAAAAAGACATAATTAAAGGGACTAAACCACTACTTAAAAGCTAAGCTAAAAGACTAATAAGCACTAATATTAAGCTAAAAAGTGAAAACAGATTAAGATTGATAACCAAAGAATACATAGAAGCTAGAAATAAGAAAATTAGACAAGAGATTAAGCTAGGAAAAAGGTTTTAAAAGTGACAGACAACACTAATTTTTTTTGGCTTTTTGAAAATGAAGACAGTTTTGTAGCTTAAAATTAAGACTTAATAAGCAAAATTTAAAGACTCAAAGTTATAACAGATCTAAATCTTGACTCAATAAGCTAAAATAAACTAGACATAAGCTAATAAAATAACTAGATAAGCTACAAAATCAAATTAAACCAGACTGCATACAGCACATTCGATTATGACTTTTTGAACTAATTAGCTTTTTGCAACTAACTTTTAAGACTCTAAAATGACTTTGGAAACACTACAAATTAAAAACAGGTGAACATCAGACTCCAATAAGCTAAATTTAATCAAACTTACTCTCAATTAAACTCTATCTTAACCATATTTTGATCTGTAAATAAGGCTTTTAAGGACAACCAACAATTATAACTAGGCTAAACTGATTTTGAGCTTAAAATGTTTAAAATCCTTTTCCAAATACTATGAACTCAAACAAGTTTAACATGATGCAAATGACACAAAGTTTAAGCATTCAAACCATAACTCTAACAGATTTTTGAAAAGCTTATCAAATAAGCATTTAGAAAACCAATTAAACTAACAGATATGAACAATGAGTAAATCAAACTTCAAAACTTAATGAATCTAAATCTAGCTTGAGAAAACTTATCCTAAGACTTAATTAAAGCTTATTAAATCTACCTTAATCCCTAAAAATGACCCAAGCAGTCTTAACTTATGTTAAGACTGCTTATGCTAAACACCCCTTTAAATCCTTAAAACCTATTTTAAAACTTAAACAGATCTACATAGGCTTTAATTATTGAAAACAGATTAATAACTAAGCTTATTAAAGACTATTAACCAAAAACTTAGGGGAATTAAGCACTAATTAATAAGATATGACTATTAAGCTATTTTAACTTCTAAATGAGCAGACTTATATTAAAACTTAAACTAAACTAATTTAAACTAAGAAGTAGACATATTAAGCTAACATAAGACAATATAAGCATAAATAAGCAGATAATAAGCAGAAATAAGCAGTTTAATAAGCTGATAAGGAAATAAGCTATAAGATAGTAAAAGAGAGGGTACCTTGATCCCAACTAAACAGGGATCTAAAATTGCTCTTAAGAGCTTAAATCTACAAGCTGCTTAAGAAATAAGCTCTGAATAATCCCTATAAGCCCTTCTAGATTTGGCTTATCTTCCAAATGGCTTATTCAAGTTTTAAGGTTATTTTGAGTGATAAGCTTATTTAGTTTAGCTTAAAACTAGCTAAACTGAATAAGTGAGAGATTTTAGATGTAGTGAGCTTATTAAGCTTATTAAGTAGTATATAAACACATTTTTAAGCAAATTTATATAAAAGAAACTCTAAAATTTAAACACAATTTAAATGAAACTAGATTTTTATTGATAACAAAAGGGATTACAAGCTTTAAAAGAGAAAGTTACATTGAAAATGAGATAATACGCTAAAAACTACACTAATAAGCTACTAAAAATACTAAAAGCTAGATGATTTCACTGTGTGATAGAGCCTCTCTATTTATAGCAGGTAATAGATGATTCTAGATGTGAGGAGGAGCGTCCCAACTTCAATCCTTAGCCCTTGATCTTCCAATCCATTTTTAGCACCCTTGGATCATGTACACGTCTAATCCACCAATGGGAGAGCTCAGGATTGCCAACGTGGCTAAAATGGTGTCAGACTTGTCAGCTTAGCCTTCTAGAAGGTTATAAACGTGTGGAGTGGAGAGGTTTAACCCTGCGTTAATGGTTGTGGGGTAAGTTTGAGAGGGAAAAGGGGTAGATGAATAGTAAATATTAACCCTGTGTTATAATGTTTTGACTTGGACTCGGGTTGTATCATTTTGGGCTTGGTTAATACTTTTCTTGGACCTGGATCAGGTTTTGTTATGAATTGGATTTAGACTAGGTTTATGATTTTTGACTTATAGATTTAGGCTTAGGTTTAATATACTTCAAATATTAATGTGCTGACCTAGCCTATGAAACAAGTACGGTGTTAGCCCATTAAAAATGAATACGCCTTCGGCTTCGCTTTTCCCATGCTCTTCCAATCTCGTGCTCGGTTTTGTCTAATTTGGCTTCGTTTTTGTCAAATTTTGACATATCTGTTACCTGCAAGACATAATTCACAAAATGCACATATACAATGCATTTTCCATGTATTTTTTGTCATTTAAGCTCATTTTAATAAGGAAAGTTGATATGTGATAAAACACATATCATGAATCCACGACTTTGATACTACAATAGTATAATCCTTATGGTAGACTACAAACCGTATTACAATTTAGCTCCACCAACATTCAACAAAGACCGACGCTCACGGAGAAGAGTTACTACCTATGGTAATCTGCCCTCAGAATCCACCCCTAAGAACCCGTGATTTGACTTATCCTGTTAACTCTAAAAGCCTTCCCTTTGGAAGCTTTCAAAAACCCCAACTAGATCCCCAATGATCTAGGGTTGATCCCACAGATACAAGACTTCTGGTATGTGCTTAAATACACATACCTTTTTCCCAATAAAATGACCTTAATTAACTAAAAACAGACATAAAATGCCAAATATATGCTTGTTTTATGTTATGTACTGTGCAGGTAACGAATATTCACAAAAAGACAAAAATGAGGCAAAAACCGGACAAAACCGAGCACGGGATTGGAAAGAGCATGGAAAACCGAAGCCAAAGGCGTATGCATCTTAGTGGGCCGACCCACCCCAAGTTAATGGGCCAAGTCAGCCCATTAAGCCTTTATACCACAAAAACCCAAAAACATTAAACCATAAACCGACCCAAAACAAGCCCAAGTCCAATACCAAATACCCGTTAAACCAAGACATCATACCGTTAGTCCTTTGGGACTAACACCGTTAGTTCTTAAACCAAACAAACCCTTAACACCCGTTATCCTTTAACCCCTAATTTTGAAATATAATTAAATATTCCGAATTTGGCGTGAAGGCCCAAAACGAGCCAAAACGCACACCTCCATGGTTCGAAGCACCCTTACTCACTCTCCTATACTCCCTGACACACTCCCAGAGCCACGTGGCAGATTTAAGGCTCCCTATTGGGCGAAAAATGATGCGTAACTATTATGGGAAAGTGAAAACACTCAACAAATAGGTTTAATGGTGATTGGCAATGATAATTGCTTTCCATAAGCAATTTTGGTATGATTGGGAAGAATTGAAGGAATTTGCAGTTTCACCTCACCACATAGCCCTATAAATAGAAGAAGAATTTCGAGCAAGAGGCCTCATCTTTTATCTTACTTTTCCACCATTTTATTTTACTGATTATTGTTAAAACTCCCTGTTTTCAAGCTTATTTATAAGCTTTTTACTTTTCCAAGTATTGTACTCACAAGTTATTCAATATAAAGTTAAGTTCTGTTTTCTTGATCATTACTATTCCATGATTGTCTTTTGGATGATAAGTCAATTAGGGATGGGCTTATGGTGCTCAACAACATAAGCTTATAAGCTCTTAAGAAGCTCTTAAATCCTTTTTTAAAGCAAGGATCAAGGTGTGTTCCATTTTTCATTCAAAAAGGCCTATTTTGTCATTTTTTTGTTTTTACTTATTAAAGTGCTTATTTACTGCTTATTTGTGTCTATTTAGTCTTGATATTGATTATTATTCCTTTTAGAATGTTTCTCATTACATGTCTTTAAGTTATAGTTAGTTTTCATAAATCTGTCCTAAAAAGTCAAAAAAATAGAAAAATAGCTTATTTGGATTGCTTATTGTTAAGTGCTTTTCAGTGGTTGGATTTAGCTTATTAAGTCTTATTACACTTAGTTAAACGTCTGTTTTCATAAATCTAAGGTTAAAACAGTCTTAATCAAGCTTAAAATAGCAAGTCTGAGTTTAAAGGGGTGTTTGGCTTAACAGTATTAATCATAGTTTAATACTGCTAAGGCCTTTGTGTTTTCAAAATCCAATTTGGATTAGTTTTAAATCAGTATTTAATATAGTTTTTTCCAAGTTGGAGATTAGAATTGTTAAGTTTTAAAGTTTTTTTTATCAATTTCCAAAACTGTGAGTATGTTAAACATTAAAACTCTCTTGAATTTGAAGTTGTGTTTTTAGTCTTAAAACACACCCAAACTCACCTTTAGAATCTGGTTTTAAAACATCAAGCGCCATTTCATTGAATTACAAAGTTTTAGAAAAACCTGTCATGTATGCTTGTTTTACAATTTCAAAAGCCACTTTTCAATCATAATTTTAGAGTAGCTAGGGATTGTTTCAGAATCTAAAAATCATTGCACAGGCTCTTTGTGGTCCAAACTTAATCTGTTTCAGCTTATTTTTAGGTTTAGAGCTTATTTAGTGGGTTATTTTTAAGACTGCATTTAGTGTTTTATCCTCTTAAAGCAAATAAAAACCAAGTTCATTTTAACTGCTTATTTGCTTTTGTTCTTGTTGCTTATTTGAAATTGTTTGTTTTTGGTTAGTATTTGCTTATTAAGTCATAATAGTAGCCTTTCATAGCTTTTTAGAATTTCTCTTAGCTTATTAGGTCTTAAGGCATAAACTGTTTTAAGTATAAAAAAGGCTTATAAGTTTTAAGTAATTCTGTCACTCTTTTACAGCTTATTTTCTAGCTTATTTCTGTCTTTAATAAAAAGTATCTTCATAAAAAATTGCTTATTTAGGTTTATTAGTTAAGTGTTTAAAAAAAGAAAAAAAAATAAAAAGTGTCAGTATTGTGGAGAGGTCTCAAGGCTCGAAACCGAGACCTCTCAACACATAACCAACACCTTTAGCACACACTCCACTACCATCTGCCCTTGGGACTTCTTCGTTCAATATTAGCAACATTTAATATATAAGGGCTTTAACTAGTTTTGCTAATCTGCTTGTATTAGCTTATTTTCAGATTTTTATAATTTAGTTTAATATTTTTAGATTAAAATAGTTTTTAATTCATAATAAATTAATTAAAAGTCACAAAAATAAAATTCTTTTTTTTAAAAACTTTTATTAATCATTTAGATCTTTTAAAAATTAAATTTGCATTTCTAAGGTTAAATTTTGAAGTTTTAGGTTTTTAGGTTGCATTTTAGAATCCCGTTAACGTTTTTTCGTGCTTAAGTCGTAATTGCTTTATTTATTGCGTTTCTTTGTTTGTTATTTACATTATCATTGTAGAATTTAGAATCCAAAACCAAAATCTTAATCTATTCAAAATACCGATCACAAATCTCAACACGAAGTTCAATTCACGCCTCGTTGGAACAAAAACGACATGGGAAACGACTAGAAGGGGTTACTTTCAAAGTCGATACTTCCGGAATTATGTTTTATTTATGAATTGGTTTATTGCTTTTGTTAAAAGTGATTTACTGGTTACCTATTATATATATATATATATATATATATATATATATATATATATATATAGGTAAACCAGAAAATCACTTTTAATAAAAGCAAAGTTCAAATGGAAGTTCCAGTTTGTGGGCTTAAGAACACAGAGTACATGTGAAGTTTCTCTTTAAAATTCCGAATTCTTTTGACATTCATCATTGAATTCGAATGGAGTATCTTTTTCAAGCAGCTTAGTTATAGGTCGGGCAATTTTTGAGAAATCTTTTATAAATCTTCGGTAAAAACCGGCATGTCTTAGAAAACTTCTAACACCTTTGATGTTAGTAGGGGGGGTGGAAGTTTTGAGATTACGTCAATTTTTGCTTTGTCTACTTCAAGTCATGCGCTAGACACCTTGTGCCGAAGCACAATTCCTTCTTTGACCATGAAGTGACATTTTTCCCAATTAAGGACAAGATGAGCATCTTTACAACGCTGGAGCATTTTATCTAGGTTGTTTAGGCATTTGTCGAAAGAGTTTCCAAAGACAGAGAAATCATCCATGAATACTTCGACGGATTCTTCAATCATATCATGAAAGATTGCTAACATGCACCTTTGAAATGTAGCTGGAGCATTACATAATCCGAAAAGCATTCGCCTATAAGCGTATGTACCAAAGGGACATGTGAATGTTGTTTTTTCTTGATCATTAGGATCGTTAGGAATTTGGAAATATCCAGAAAAACCATCGAGAAAACAAAAATATTTATTTCATGTGAGTCTTTCCAACATTTGATCCATAAACGGCAAAGGAAAATGATCTTTTGCGGTTTCTTTATTGAGTTTACGATAATCGATGCATACTCGCCAACCCGTAACGGTTCTTGTTGGGATAAGTTCATCATTTTCGTTTGTGACTACTGTAATACCGCCTTTCTTTGGTACACAATGGATAGGACTAACCCAAGGACTATCGACAATTAGATAAATAATACCGGTATCCAAGAGTTTCACAATTTCTTTCTTAATAACTTCTTGCATATTTGGATTTAACCTTCTTTGTTTTTTGTACAACTAGTTTCTTGTCATCCAGAAGTTGTATCTTATGTTTGCAGAATGACGGGCATATACCAGGAATATCTTTTGTTTTCCAGGCAAAGGCTTCTTTATGTTTTTTAAGGACAGATACAAGTTTGCTTTTGTTTTGAGTAGAGAGTTGAGATGATATGATCACAGAAAAAAAGAGGGTTCTTCTAAAAATACATATTCCAAGTTATCATGAAGAGGTTTGAGTTCGAGATCCGTAGGACTTTCTTCGAGAGATGTTTTGATTTTATAATCTGTGTTGATGGTGATTTTCTCGAATGATGGTTCTTCTGTGTCGGATTCAGAGTCATAATTTTCATCGGCAGTCATTGCTATGAATTTATCGAATTTAAAAAAGATTTCTTCTTCGAGAAGGGTTCCTTCGATGGAATGGAGGATTTTTCTTCCTTCGTCAAGAAGAGCATCGAAATCTTCTTCTAAGATTTCATCGATAACATAGATACTGAAACAGGTATCATCGTTTGAATAAGAGTCTTTAATGGCATAGTCGATATTAAAGATCATTCGTTCAGTTTCAACTCCAAGATTGAGTTGTTTCTGTTTAACTCGAATTACTGCATCAGTAGTGTGAAGAAAGGGTCGTCCCAAGATGAGAGAAACTTTGCTGTCTTCTTTCATTTCGAGAATAACGAAATCGGCAGGGAAGGTGAATTACCAACTTCAACAAGCATATTTTCAGCTATTCCAACAGGGTATTGGAATGATCTGTCGGCTAATCTTACACTCATTTTAGTAGGTTTAAGAGTTTCGAGAGATAGTTTTGTATATAAGGAATATGGCATAAGGTTAATACTAGCACCAAGGTCGGCTAAAGCATTACATGAGAAAATTTTATTAAAGTTGCACGGAATAAGGAAACTTCCTGGGTCTCCAAGTTTAGGTGGAACTTTATTTTAAAGAATTGATGAACTTTCATTGCTTAGAAAAGCGGCAAAAATTTGTTCGATCTTATGTATGTTGCGTATTAGTTCTTTGAGAAATTTGCCATAGTTAGGCATTTCGGCTAAGACGTCGACAAAAGGTACGTTGATTCGGACGGCTCAGATCATGTCAAGGAATTTTCCGTATTGGGCCTCCATTTGTATGGTTTGGGTAATGGCGTTTCTTTGACTAGTTTCGGAGGTTTAGTTTTTTCATCGTCTTCATCATCGCTATCGAAGTTAATAGGGGTTTCAGAATTGTTTTGTTGATCATTCGAGTTATCTGGTGGATCATAGGATTTACCACTTCTTATGAATACGACATTTACATGCTGATTACGAGATTGCGGTGGTTGATAGGCTTTAGAGTTGTTACCTCACGGGTTTGGTTGAGTGTTGCTTGGAAGAGATCTAGAAGGTCGACTAGATTGCTTGTCAGCGAGTCTGTCGAACTTAGTTTCAAGATTCTGGATTGAAGCTTGATGATTTTTGGTTACTGTTTTGAGTTGAGTTTTGAGGTCCATGAATGCTTCTTTGAGAAAAGAGTTGGTTGATTGCTGAGATTTCATGAAATCGTTGAATTGTCTTTGAAGATCATAGGATTTATCATCGTTGTTGGATCGGTAGTTATCTTGGTTGTAATCATTCCGTCCGCTTGAACGTTAATTATCGCGATTTGAGTCTCGGTCGCGGTAATCATTGTAAAACGAGTCTTACGGAAAGTTTGCATGAATTTAGCCTCTTCTTCACGGGACATAGGTATGTCATCATCGTTAAGATCGGGTGTTGGTTGTTTAGCACGAGATTGGAGTTCTTTGTACTGAGCATCCATTTTTATGGTCATGGCATCCATTCGGGCCATAATTTTGTCAGTGTCGGAATTACTGTTACCTTCATTGGCAAAAGTAACAGTTTTCTTAAGAGATGAGTTGGTTTTTTGATTTTTAGCCCAGTCGAGCTTGAGTAAGACTTTATCTTCGAGAAGCTGATAAGCTTGATTTGGTGTTTTATAAAGGAAAATACCACCGGCTATGGCATTTAGAACTTCTTGGGTTATTTCGTTGAGACCATGATAAAAGATTTTGATAATATTGCCCTTGGACAGATTATGACCATGGCAATTTCTGAGTATTTCCTTTATACGAAGCCAAGCATCAGTTAGAGATTCATTTTCATGTTGAGAAAAAGCACGGATTTCGCCGAGGAGTCAGTCTAAAAGAGCTGGGGGAAAGAATCGGCTAATGAAAGTGGTTCGAAGTTCATCCCATATTTCGATAGTTCCTTCGTTGAGTTCGTCCAGCCATGTTTTTGCTTCTCCAGTGAGTGATAAGGGAAACATCATTAGGCGGACAACTTCATTCTCGGTATCTCTGTATTTAAATCGCAGATTCTGAGAAATTCATGAATGTATTTATGAGGATCGGTTTTGGTTCTACCATCAAATTGGTTTCCTTTGAAAAGGGTCGAGTGGTTACCTTTAATGGAAAATTCGTTTACGATTTCAGGAATAGTTATCGCGGAACCGAGAGTCAGAGCGACAACACGGTCAGCAGCCTACATGGGTTCATTATCCATTGGATAGTAATTTCAAAGAATATCAAGAAAGTGACGGAAGTAATTGATGTTGAGAATTGGCGGGTAGACAATTCTTAGGTGTTTAGGTGGATTGTTTCTTTGATCGTATGGAACTCTTTTGTTTCGTCGACGAAGTCTTTGATTTAGATTTCGTTCAGGTTCGGGTAATGGTTCAAAAGTTCAGAATTGGAAGCACGTGTATGCATCCAAAGGAGAAATTGTTTGGGTCAGTTTTCCAGAAAACTGTACGGCGATTTTTGAAAAGAATGGGAGTTACAGTAATTTTCCAGAGTTGACTACAGAATAGCTTAAAAATCCCCGGCAGCGGCGCCAAAAACTTTGATGTGTTTCAAAAGCTTTAAATTTATAATGACTGAAAATACCAATTTTATTATAGGGAAACGCACGGGTAAAAGTATAACCCACGTATATAATATAATCTTTTTAGGTAAGACCAGGTCGTCCACATGAATTTAAGTAGTATTCGAATAATCAGAAGGAAAATAGACTTTAACAATTTTGAAAATAACTTTTGTTTTACCAGTGATAATAAAGACGACTACTCGGATAGTTGAAAATAATTTATAAGTAATGGTGATGATTAAGACCTCGAAGATGGAACCTTAACTTATAAAAAGGATTTCTCGTCAAAAAACGTTTTCACAAATTAACTTAAGACTTATATTTAGTTGACTAGACCAGACGTGTCACTCAAATGATTCAGTAACTTATTATATCAAATCTTATTTTGTTTATTAGTTTACGAAAGTGGATTTCTCAACACAGACGATAAAGACCATAGACAAATATTTAAAACCATATAGATCATAACGGGTCTTTCGACCTATACCGATATGATTATATAATCTAAGTTGATAATCATAACTTCACCGAGTAGTCATGAGAGATTTAGCCTCTTATGTAATTCATAACATAACTTGATTCGATAAGAAACTTCATTATTTCACTAAACTAGGATGGTGTTCTTTTTCGTTCTTGGTTGTTTGATCTTGAATCTTTAAAAAGGTGTGGTGTTTATGCTTGGGAGAATGATTGGATGAGATTGTTGTATGTGATAAGAGAGAATTGAGTATGAAGGATTGATGAAATGTGTGAGAATTTTGGCTCTATTTATAGGCTGATTTCAGGGTAGAAGTGCAGCGCACAAGATAAATTGTGTGGCATACTTGGTGATTAAATGTGAAGGTAATTTAATGTTTATTGAAGAAGTGTGGCGCACAAAAGTATTTGTGCGCCGTACTTAGCGTATTAATACAATAGTATTTATGACTTTATTTATTCTTCGTATAAGGGTAGGAAGTGCGGCGCACAATCTTATAAGTGCGACGTACTTGGGGAGTTAATGCACGAATTTGAGTAAGCCTTTAATTCTTTGAATTTAAGGAGAAGTACGGCGCACAATTGATAAGTGCGGCGCACATTGACACTTTGCAACTTGAGACTTTATCTTTGACTTGTATCTTGATTTCCAAAGCGTATAAGTGTTTGATCTTTCTTTAATTTGAGCTTGGGAAGTCTTCAAGTGAACCTGCAAGTATTTCATGCTATTAAGTATCGAAAGTTCACGAGAAATGATAAAATATGAATAAATAACGCCACCAAAAAAATGTATAATTTGGGCGTTATCAATGTGTGCCAACACATATTTTTCAAGTCAATTTTTTACGTCAATAAACTCAAAACTATTTATTTTAGAACCTTAAATGTTACTTTTATATGAAACCGTTAAATTAAATCGCGTAAACTCAAAAACGACTTTAAACGTAAACTGGAATTAAACAAATATAAGTTTACGTCAAATAAGTGTTATATCATTATATTGATTATAATTAATAAGTCTACATGTTTTATTTTATAAGTTTTACCTAAACTATATAAACTTGTATAGAAATTACATGCATGCATATATATAATTAACCAACACTTTACCACCTTTACATACACGCATAACTACACCATATACTATCAACAATTACATATTTTCCCCATCCTAGCTCTATTATTTTCGGCTTATATAAGTGGTATTGAGACAAATGGGTTAACTTGCCTCTAAGCATAACCTTGCCAAATTAAACTAACATCACATTTTAATAGTGTTAGTTACTATTTGTATCAAAACCCTCCCCCTTATTCCCTCCTTAGCAGTCCCCTATGAACATACAAACACCCAAAAAAAGTCTTGCCCAATATGATTAGACACTTGCATGTGATTCAAGCTTTACCATTCCACTTTCCTTAAATATTCCTATATAAACTAGCACCTAACTACATCTCATTCATCACTAGCAAAAACTCACACAAACTCTCTTTTCTCTCTAATATTTTGGCTCCAACAAAAAGAGCAAGAAGAAGAATTATTTTTATAAGTTACAAGTATTTTCATGAAAGACTTAAGGGTATTAGTTATAATCAAACCATATTTGGGGTTTGACACAAGTATTCTCATCATCTCATCATACTAAGGTGCACAATTCATACATTTTGTTCATATCATCTCAATTATCAAATTTATATCACTACTAGTGTCACACCCCGCCGAGGCGGAAACACGAGGCGTAACGAGAATGGATATCATCACAACACAATGGCGTCTAATAGAGAGAACTAAAATGCAATAAATAAACCAACCATAGACACAAAGTGTCATGAAAATATCCAAAACAACATGATAAAACAAAAGGCGTCTTATATTGATGAGAAGGGGGTCCTCGCCAATATCCAGACATGCAACATCCAAAACAACCTAAACAAATCAATCCAAATCATTCAATCAAATGCATGACATAAATCTAGGAGGTTGAACTCCGCATGCAGCCTATGGTCTCTCTAGCCACTTCTCCTAGTCTTAACATCCTCTTGATGCTCACCTGAAAATGATGCTTAAAAACGTCAACACAAAGGTTGGTGAGAGTCATAGGTTTACGACACGAAATCCAATCTTTAAAATAAATTACTGTGATTAATCAAACATGGCAGGACAATTAAGCTAGCTACTATACAAGCTAACATGCAATCATACCAAACAACCACCATTGGGACGGAACGTGCCCACGATCCACATCATACAGTCATGGGTAACTCCGTTACCCTCCGATCGGAACACACAGAAATAAGTAGAAGCACTACCCTCCAATTGGAACACACAGAAATATAATGGGTAGCATCACTACCCTCCAATTGGAACACACAGAAACTTCACCACATGTAGCACATAACATATAATAACCACTTAAATGCCCATGCACTGAAACAAATCACATAATCACAGTAACTTAAAAACATAACCACAATACTTGCATCATTTTCACCCCAATAAAACATAAGAAAAGAGGGGCTATGAAACTCACCTGATGCTTAAGCAAATTCCAAATCCTTGCACGAAACTAAACAATCAAAACAAACACGCGTTACACGCTACTAAGCCAAAAGCTTAAGCACATGTAACAATCATATGATGGATGTCTAAGGTGTTTAATTACCCTCATGAGTCACCTCGACACCATGCCCAACATTAACCAACATGTTTACATACACTTTCAAAGTCTTACAATTTTCCCGAAAACACAGAATTTTAGTGTCACTGTACCATTTTCTAAACCACACCTACTGACCTTTATAAATTTTACCAAAAATCACAGGTTCAATATCATGAGTTTACTATCTTCATGATTTTTCCACTAATTTATTCTCACTCTTAAGTGCCCCAAATAAAATCAAACTTTTAACTACTCAGTTTCAGATCTGATCGCACACTAAAAAGTTTAGACCTAAAAACCATACTTAGACTCTAAATATGAGGCTCTCCTTTGGGGTATTTTTAATAGACACATAGAACTAAACTCTTATAATTTAGGTAAGCCTAGTTCAAATTTTAAGTGGGGGTTTTACACCTCGTAATCCGACCTAATTCTGACCCGTATTTACTGCTTTGACAACCTTTCTCGTAACCAACAATTGAATGACTTCCCGACCTTAAAAACTTTCGAGGCTGGAGGTTCTGGAAACTAGACTCTCTGAGCTACATTATAGACACCGGAAACTTGACAAAAGATATTACCATCATGGAGATAATCACTCGTAAACACAGCCCTAAATTATGCTCATCCTAAAATCAAGTTTTAATGTGAATTAAACCTAATCAATTACATGTTCACAACCCAAATCAAGCCCTAATCTTTCTAAATGTAAACCCTAATTACTTGCAATATGATAAACACATTAATTATCATTAATATGTTGTAATTTAATGAACCCTAATAATCTTTCATTATTAAATTGTTACAATAATAATATATAAATAGATATAAAATATATATATATACATATATATATAATATATAGTATATATATATATAATATATATATATATATATATTTAATAAGGATAAACAAGGAAAGTTCAATACATAAGCGTTCATACTCGAGATCCTAACACGATTCTAGCTCACAAAATCTTGGATCAAAAATTTTCTCTTCTTTCTTTCTTGGCTGAGGTCGACACACACACAAGGAGGAGAAGGAGGCCAAAAAATAATGAGTTAGCGTTTTTTTATTATCTACAGGTTTTACCAATTTTAATCCAACTCAAAAACTTTTTTTTTCTTTTCTTGTGCCGCCAAAACCCTCCACGTCCTCTATTTTTTAATTTTGTTTATTATTAATTATTTATATTATTAATATATTACCTTAAGTTTTTAAAAAACCTAAGCTAATTTGATTAAACCTTTTTACTTAAACGCACGACACCTTTAATAACACATGATCTCCTACCTCAAACTCCAACGGTTTACGCCTATTATCAGCATAGCTCTTTTGACGATCTCTTACCGCTTTAAGTTTCTCCTTAATCAACACTACCTTATTAGTTGTTTCCTGAACCAGTTCAGGTCCAATCAAGCTACTTTCACCAATTTCCGCCCATAAAACAGGCGACCTACATTTTCTTCCATACAATGCTTCAAATGGAGCACACCGAATACTTGAATGATAACTATTGTTATAGGAGAATTCTGCTAGCGGTAGGTGAACGTCCTAATTACCACCAAATTCAATAACACAAGCCCTTAACATATCCTCTAAAGTCTGAATCGTGCGCTCACTTTGTCCATCAGTTTGAGGATGATACGCTGTACTCATATCTAATCGCGTCCCTAAAGCTCTTTGCACTGTTTTCCAGCAACGTGATGTAAACCGTCCATCTCGATCTGAAATAATCGACACAGGAATTCCGTGTCATGCGACTATCTCATCAATGTACAACTTTGCTAATCTCTCGGTGTTATAATCTTCTCTCATTGCCAGAAAATGAGCCAACTTGGTCAGCCTGTCGACTATTACCCAAATCCTGTCATGCCCACTCTTCATCTTAGGTAACTTGGTGATAAAATCCATAGTGATCTTATCCCACTTCCATTCGGGTATCTCAGGTTGTTGTAATAAACCGGAAGGCCTTTGATGCTCAGCCTTTACCTTAGTACAGGTCAAACATAGGCGAACATAAGTAGCAATATCCCTTTTCACTCCTGGCCACCAGTACGTATCTTAAAGATCATAGTAAATCTTATCCACTCCAGGATGTACAGAGTACTTAGTCTTATGAGCTTCGTCCATAATCATTGTTCTCACACCTCTTATTAACGGAACCCATATTCGATCCATAAAGTACAAACTTCCATCTTCCTTCCTCTCCATCTGTTGATCTAGACCATGTAGCTTTTGTGCAAGCAAATTTTCCTGATTAAACGCCTCACCCTGAGCTGCCAGTATCATTCCTTTTACTCCAGATTGAATAGTCATAGCCATTGCTCGCACCCGTTTAGGTTTCACCCGTTCCTTCCTACTTAATGCATCAACCACCACATTCGATTTGCCCGGATGATAGCGAATTTCACACTCATAGTCACTAAATAACTCAATCCACCTCCTCTGACGCATATTCAACTCCTTCTGATCAAATATGTGTTGAAGGCTCTTATGATCCGTGTAGATAACACTTTTTGTACCATATAAATAATGTCTCAAAGTTTTTAAAGCAAACAACACTGCCCCTAACTCAAGATCATGTGTAGTATAATTCTTCTCATGGATCTTTAGTTGCCTTGATGCATAGGCAATTACTTTGCCCCTTTGCATGAGTACACAACCTAATCCCTGATTCGATGCATCATAGTAGACTACGAAATCTTCGACCCCATCAAGTAGTGACAATATCGGTGCATCGCACAATTTACTATTCAAAGTTTGAAAGGCCTCTTCTTGTTCTACGCCCCATACATACTTCTTGTTTTTCTGAGTCAACGTAGTAAGGGGTTTAGCAATCTTAGAGAAGTTTGCGATAAAACGTCGGTAGTAACCTGGTAGACAAAAAAATGATCGAATTTCAGACGGTGCAGTAGGAGCCTTCCACTTCTTCACTGCCTCAATCTTACTTGGATCCATGTGAATGCCATTCTGGTTGACCACGTGGCCAAGGAAATGCACTTCTTGCAACCAGAACTCACACTTGGAGCATTTAGCGTACAACTTCTCTTTCCTCAACAATTCTAACACTAACCTCAAATGAATCTCATGTTCCTCCTCAGACTTAGAGTAGATCAAAATGTCATCAATGAAAACAATAACGAACTTATCTAGATACGGTTTACAAACTCGGTTCATCAAATCCATAAAGACTGCTGGTGCATTGGTTAACCCAAAAGGCATAACTGTAAACTCAAAATGTCCGTATCTCGTTCAAAATGCGGTCTTTGGTATATCATCCTCATGTACTCGGAGCTGGTGATAACCCGACCTAAGATCTATTTTGGAGAAATAACGCGAACCTTGTAGTTGATCGAATAAGTCATCAATTCTAGGGAGAGGGTATCGATTCTTAACAGTCAACTTGTTTAATTCCCTATAGTCAATACACATACGAAAAGAACCATCCCTTTTCTTAACAAACAACACAGGTGCTCCACACGGAGAATGACTAGGTCGAATAAAACCCTTGTCTTGCAACTCTTGAAGCTGCCCAGACAATTCTTGCATTTCCGAGGGCGCTAGACGATATGGGGACTTTGCAATCGGCGTCGCTCCAGGAACTAAATCTATGCGAAACTCCACCTGTCGTTGTGGTGGTAACCCTGACAAGTATTCCGGAAATACATCGACAAAATCTCGTACTACGGATATATCACTTAATTTTGGTTCATCTACCTTTGCATTCATTAAAGTTTTGGCGATTCCTAAGGTATGTTCCCCTTGAACCCTAAGTATCCCACCATCTTCCAACGGTATCTCAACCACCTTCTCATGGCACACTATCACGGCCTTATTCTGAGACAACCAGTCCATTCCCACAATCACATCGAAACTTCCATGCCCCAACGGTATCAGATTTATGCTAAACAGGGAGTTTCCTAATTCTAGTTTGCAGTCACAAATAATCCTATCAACTTCTACTTTCTTACCATCTGCTACTTCTATCACATAACCAGGATTTGCAATACTAGGTTTCACATTTAGTAAAGGCGCAAATTTAGTAGAAATGAAACTAAAATCAGCTCCATAATCAAAAAGTACAGTAGCAAAATGATCGTTCAAAGAAAAAGTACCCGTCACAATGTTAGGATCCTGTAGAGCCTCCACCGCATTCACATTCACATTGAAAGCCATTCATGTAGCTCGATTCCCATTGCTTCGGGTGTTACGGTTTCCTTCAATTGTTAGACGGTTCCCCACTTGACCAGATGCTATATTTAACTTGGGACAAGTATTGCGGAGGTGATCAGAACTGCCACATTCATAACAAACCCTCTGGTTATTACCCATCCTTACTGCATTCACAGGAGTCACTTGCCTATACGGTGACCGACAGTCTTTAGCAAAATGACTCGGTTTCTGACAATTAAAACACAGCTTACACCCTCCATCCTCTGGATGATGAGTATAGCACTTAGTACACTTGGGGTATTGGTTCACAAATTCATTTTTAGGAGGAACTGTTGCCACAAACCCTGATCCCATTTTCGCCTTCTTTTTATCCCTCCATGACCCTCCAGATTTACTAGTCTCTTCTACTGACTTCCTCTTCTTATTACCATTTGTTAATGTACCACAACTGACTGCCTCATCAGTAAGTATCCCAGCTCTCAGAATTGCATCCTAGATAGTTGTTGGCTGAGTCGCCTTGAGCATTCCCCTAATCTTAGGCACCAATCCCGCTACATACCTCTTGATACGGGATGACTCAGGAGTAACCAGGTGCGGAACCAACTTAGCTAATTCATGGAATCGATCTGTATAGCCGGCATAATTGGCTCCTACCATCTTATGATTCCAAAACTCAGTTTCCAATTTCTCCATTTCATTGCTAGGACAGAACTCCTCTACCAACAACACCTTAAAATCGGTCCATGACATACCTATCGCAGCTTCGCGACCTCTTGCTTGAATTTGGGTGTTCCACCAAGTCAAAGCCTTCTTTACGGACGAGCTAGCAGCATACTTCACCTTTTGATTCTTAGCACATCTACTATTGTCAATTACATTCTCCATCTTCTCAATCCATCGGGTAAGTGCTATCGCACCTCCCTTTCCATCATACTCTTTGGGATTGCAAGCCATTAACCCTTTGTAAGTACAGCCATTGTTCCCACCATTTCCACCATTCCCACCATTTCCACCATTAGCATTGTTCATGTTGTTATCACTTAGGTAACAATTTGAGGGAGAATGGTTTGCAACTGTTGTGCGATGATAGCAGCAATGTCAGGTTGTTCATTTTCATTGTCGATAGTGCGTGTTCGAACATTCTAAATAAGATTGTATTACACACATTAGATGAAAGGGGAGAGGTTCCTAAACCGACCATTCTATCAATATACAATCATAACCATATATATATACACATACCTACATGATCAACCAAACAACATGTTGACATCAAATCCGCCTAATCATACTTGCAAGTCCACTTGTGTTGTGGCGCATGTATAATTATGTTGGCCATCATAATTATAGATGCCCCCTTTCACAAGTGTACCCCCTCCTATGAATACACTTCTCAATATCAACAAGACATATATCACATAAATCACATTAGCAAGTCACCACATATAGGAAACTCAAAATTTCAAAGAAAATCACACATTTCATGTCATTAAAATAGTCAAACAAATCTAATATTCTAAATAACATACCTAACAAAATCCTAATCAGGTCTAACAATTCAAAAGAAAATCCTAAGGTCTTAAAGTTCATAATGAGACGAAACTAAGCACAACTCAAATTCCACTACTACCACCAGTATCCTCCAACTCATAGTCTTTAGGCACACTCCTTGTCGTGGATTTCAAATCCAAATCATCATCATCTGACACCTCATATTCCACTTGTTCCCAGTATATCATCATCCTTTCAAGTTCTTTCTCTTTATCAGTTAGCTGATACTCATGGAACTTCCCAGGG
Source organism: Tanacetum coccineum (assembly GCA_026074375.1). Taxonomy (NCBI): domain Eukaryota; kingdom Viridiplantae; phylum Streptophyta; class Magnoliopsida; order Asterales; family Asteraceae; genus Tanacetum; species Tanacetum coccineum. The sequence continues at coordinate 19,830 of BQNB010102224.1, forward strand.
TATCTAGTAACCATCCCGTTCTTTGTCACAGTTGTCACTATTTTCTCCACCTCTCTTCCCTCTACTAATTCTATAGTCAATCTTTCTTCCACCCTGCATAGGTACATAGCAATTGGTTAGCGGATCTTGCGGCTAACCCGGCTTACCCATGCCCGTGCCCCTGGTTTGTAACATCCCTTACGTCCTGTCGCAATGGTGACCCCCATACGGAACTTCTTAGGAATGAAATGAAACATAGCTAATTTATCAAAAATAAGGCACACTAAATCAGGTAAAGGCAAATAAATAGCTAATAAAATATTAACCAAACTAAGAAATAAAATCACGCGATTAAGGGAAAATGCATACCAGATATACTACTAAACGCTTAAGTCCTAACATGCATCTACGTGAAGGACTCCTAGGTTATAGTCTAGGCTCAACCACCTACTTCTCTATAACCAAAGGCTCTGATACCAATCTGTCACACCTGCCTAGGCGGAAACACGAGGCGTAACTAGAATGGATATCATCACAACATAATGGCGTCTAATAGAGAGAGCTAAAATGCAATAAATAAACAAAACATAGACACAAGTGTCATGAAAATATCCAAAACAACATGATAAAACAAAAGGCGTCTTATGTTGATGAAAAGGGGGTTCTCACCAATATCAAGACATGCAACATCCAAAACAATCTAAACAAATCAATCCAAATCATTCAATCAATAACATAACATAAAACTAGGAGATTGAACTCCGCATGCAGCCTATGGTCTCTCTAGCCACTTCTTCTAGTCTCAACCTCTTGATGCTCACCTAAAAATGATGCTTAAAACGTCAACATAAAGTTGGTGAGAGTCATAGGTTTAAGACACGAAATTCAAAGCTTATAGATAATTACTATGATTAATGCAAACATGGCAGGACAAATACTTCACTATCATATAAGCAAACATGCAAATGCAACCAACACGAACATGGGAACGGAACGTGTCCCGCGATCTAACAATTATCAACAATTGGGTAGGAACGTTACCCCCGATCCATTATAACCATTACTTCACATGGGTAGGAACGTTACCCTCGATCTGATATCACAACAAATGGGTAGGAACTTTACTCTCGATCCAAAATCACAACATATGGGTAGGAACGTTACCCCAGATCCAAATCACATAACATTTAGCAAGTAGCATACAATAGCTAAGTAAGTCCATATACTTTCAAAGTAAAGGCATATAATCACAGTAATAAAACATTTCAAATCCATAGCATCATTTCCATCTCAATTTAAAAGCAATGTAAAAAAATGAGACTATGAAACTCACTTGATGCTCAAGCAGCTTCCAATTATCAAGCTACACAATACAAACACAAACGTGTTACACGCGACCAAGCTAAAAGCTCAAGTCCATGTAACAATCATATGATGGATGTCTAAGGTGTTTAATTACCCATCATGGGTCACCCCGACACCATGCCCAACCTTAACCATCTCATTAACCCTTCACACTAACTACTTATAATTAAATCAAAATTGCAGAATTTTAGTGTCTCTTTACGTACTCAAAACCCTTTCTTAATGATCTTCATAAATTATACCAAAAATCACTCATGTTCATTTATGAGTATATTAACTACCTTATGATTCCCAAGAGCCATCTACATGCATAAGTACTCCTAAGAAAATCAAACTTCAAAACAGTCCCAATTTGGATCTGATTACACACTAAAAAGTTTGGACTTATTAACCATACTTAGGCATAAAATTAGAAGCTATCCTTATGGGTTTTCTTTACATACATATGGAACTTAACTAATTTAGAAGGGCTAACCTTAATTCAAATCTTAAGTTAAGGTTTTACCCTCCTAAACATGACCTAAATCTGACCCGTATTTACTGTTTTGACAACTTTTCTTGTTTAGACCAATTGGCCAACTTCCCAAACTCAAAATCAATCGAGGCCAGATTTTATAGAAAGTACATTCAATGAGCTACTGTTTAGAGTCCAGAAACAAAAACAAAACTATTACCATCATGGAGATAATCACTCGTAAACACAGCGCTAAATTTTGCTCATCCTAAATTAAGTTTTTATCGCAAATCTAGCCTAACCAATTGCATGATCATGACCCTAATCAAACCCTAATCATTCTAACATCATTGGATATCATTAACATTCTGTATTTTTAAGAACCCTAGATCCATCATAAATTAATTGTTACATATATATATTTTTAAAAGAGTTAAACAAGGAAAAGATTAATACCTAACGTTCTTACTCGATCCTACACGATCTAGCTCACAAAATCTTGGATCAAAAATTTCTCTTCTTGTTTTCTTGGGGCTGAGGTCGACACACATACAAGGAGGAGAAGGAGGAAAAAAAATGAGTTAGGGTTTTTATTTTCTACAGGTTTTGATAAGGCCTACAAGTTCTAATCCAACTCAAAAACCCTTTTCTTTTTCTCATTTCTTTTGGGCCGGCCGAAACCCTCACATATATATATTTTTTTATTTTTTTATTATTATTATTTATATTATTACATATATTATCTTAAGTTTTTATAAAAACCTAAGCTAATTTGATTAAACCTTTTTACTTAAACGCTACTACTCAACTTTTTAAATATAACTTTCATCTCACCAAACCATTTTCTATTTTTAGAAAGTTTGCTATAAACTTCTATATTTCACTCACTTATGTCATTTCTAAAATGCCATATTTCTCATAAACACTTAACACTTAATTATCCAACTATTGACGTAGCAATGCATGTAACACGTCTTTTATTTCTATTATCACCACACATGAACAAATGGAATACTCAACACCAAACTCAAACACACTCAAAATGAGATGCCCATACACCTCAAAATGATATCAAGCACATAATTAACTCACTTAACCTACATAAATCACATAGCACAACACTTAAACACATAAAATGAACTCTTAGACTATTCTAAAGGTATAACTGACCTGCTCAATCACGGTTGTCACAAAGCAGCTTAAAAGGATTTAAAACATAACTACTATTATTACTATTCTGAACATGTAAAGGATTACCATCATCCAAATTATTAATCAACACATTAGAATTAGAAGGTTCACCAACAGCCATAATAACATATTCAAAGAATCAAATAGATAAACAGATATGCAGCAAGAAACACACAAAGAACAAGACAACATAGATAATCAAAAGACCAAAAAATATAAGAGAAGGGAAGAAAAAAGTTCCTAGGCTTCCTTGCAACTCAAGGTGGTAGGTCAAAGGCTGAACTAGACACACTAACAAGACCCCCTCCTTTCTTCTTGATTTACTTAGTCAAGAAGAAAGAAAGCTAATTAACAGAATTAAGAAAGAGAAGAGATGTGTTACAGAGCTATCACAACAAACAAGTAGCAGAAGACTAATATCCCCCTTCTTCTTGATTCACTTAGTCAAGAAGAAGGTAAGCAACCCAGAATCAGCAAACAATCACCAAGAATCAAAAACCCCCAAGTAGAAAAAATTAGGGTTTTCAAGAAAACCCTAATTTATTAATTTGAGTAATTAACCAACTCCAAAAACCAATTAACCACCCAATAAGCAAGATCCAACCACCACAATGTAATATCTACCAACAAAATCAAGAACCCTTGGTATGTGTTATTTTACACATACCTTTTACCTTATAAAATGAGCCCAAAAAGACCAAAAACATAGAAAAATACATTGTATACGTGTGTTTTTGTGTTTGTGTACGTGCAGGTACCGGATATCAAGAAAAAGACAAAATAAAGACAAAAACGGACAAAACACAAGCACGGGAATGAAAAGAGTGCGATAAAACCGAAGCCAAAGGCGTAACCATCTTTTATGGACCAACCCGGGCCCATTTAATGGGCCGGGTCAGCCCAATCTTTATTATCATAAACCTTAAAAGCCCTTATTTAACCCAAATCCCTTTTCATATATACACAACCCAAATCTAAAATAATAACCCAAAACCATTATCCAAGCCCAATCAAAGTCAAACCCCCAAAGTAACCGGTCAAAGTCAAAAATGTAAAATGGGTCAAGTTACTGTTTATCCTCCTCATAATTTCCCTCTCGCTTTTCTTTCACACGCAGCAAGACACCAGGGTAAATCAACTCTTTTCACCTCACACACTCACGTATCAAAGCCTTCTAGAAGACCCTGCCACATCTGACATATACTTAACACGTTGGCGATCCGGGGCAATTCTATTGGTGGATTTAACGTGGAGAGGATCCAATGGATAAAAGAGATGATTGAAAGATTCAAGGGTCAGGATTGAAGGTTGGGGGAGCGTCCTCGGGCTCTAGAAGGATCTCTCCTTCACTATAAATAGAAGGTTTCATCACACGGTAGAAGCTATCTAGGAGTAGTGTTAGCCTTAAAATATGGTGACATATCGGAATTACATTAGTAATCATTAGGCAAGACTACAAGGACTAGAATTGTCA
>BQNB010102225.1:0-24292 GCA_026074375.1 Tanacetum coccineum
GAGAACACAACATGGGCCGTTTCATTTTCACTTTCCTTTCCTTTTCTTTAATGAAGTAACTCGAGAACGCAGCGTAAGGCTTTTAAGTAGCCCAAACATTGCTTGGTAAATCACAAGTTTATTGTCCACGAGTCATTTGGCCCTTATTTGTTTCTTATAACTCACTGAACGTTGAACCATTATCAGTTTATCACTTTGTTTCTATGGACACATTTAAAATATGCGGAGAAAAAAAATAGGGATGAGCTTGGGTCTGGAACCGGAACTGATCTGAGAACCAGATTTTGAGAAAAGTCGGAATCGAGAACCAAACGAAATATATTTTTCGGTTCCGGTTTCGGTTCCAGTTTCAGTTCCGGTTCTTTGAGTCTACCCGGATAGGAATCGGTTTTCTGAAAGAAAACAAAATTCATGTACTAATGAATTAAGCCCATAAAAAGCACAAAAAATGTATTTTTTAAATCATTTACAACCATTTACATTAAAAACAATAACATTTAACAACTAAATCATAAGCTCAAATAAACAATCATTCTATAGTTTCACATTTTCAATAATTGCATAACAATCTGAAAAACAAAATAAAATATCATCAAAATATGTCCAAGAAGATAACTAGAACCATTTATATTTTCACCGTTTGTTTCTCTTTATCTCTTCCGGTTAGTTTCTCTAATTATTTTTCCATATCTTTCACAGTCTCATCGTCTTTAATAAGATCTTCAACATCATCACTATTAATTTGCTTCTCGACTTTCTCACCCAATCTTGGGTGCAAATCAAAGCTTCCACAATCGGCGTTGACAAGCGAGTTCTATAAGGGTCTGATGCATGTCGCTTTCAGATGCTTTGATAATGATGATAGTTGTTTATGTTTCAATGGATCAAAGAATAGGGTTTCGGGTGTCTGGCTTGGTTTTTCTGAAAGTAGGCTCGTAGGGTTTTTTTATAGTACGTATGATTTGATTATGAGAAATGAAAATTTTTACGTGTTTTAGAATTATTAGTTATTGGTTCCGGAACCGAGAACCGGTGGAACTGAACCGAACAAAGAACCAAAAAATCTCAAACTCAAGAACTGGAACCGCAACCTACGGTTCTGGACCAGTTCGGTTCTTCTTGGTTCCGGTCTAGTTCTCGGTTCCGGTCCGGTTCTTTGGTTCTTTTGCTCATCCCTAGAAAAAAGTGTGTAAATTGGACTACTTTTTATGTAATGGTAATGTTTGATGTTAGTCAATATTTATTATGTTTATAGGCTTTATGTATTTTGTATAGTCCTAACCTCAGGGTCGGCCCTGGCTATGGGCGGCACAGGCGACAGCCCAAGGCATCAAATAACCATGGGGCATCAAATTTTTGTTTTTGTGAATCGGTTTTATGTGATAAAAATGACGTTGTGATGACTGATGAACTTTAGAAGAAAAAAGAAGAGTAAATGGGGAGAGGAATGCTTTTAAGGCTGGTTGCTATGGTCGGTCGACCAAGTCCCGGTCGCCACCATAGCGGACCAGTCGGTCGCCGAAGGTTTTTTCATATATAGATTGTTGGACCGACTGTTCTCGAGTAAAGTAAAACCAAAACAAACGTCCCATTTCTCATAATAATTAAAAAAACTTTTTAAAATTTTATAATTTAAAAACTTTAACACTATAAATACCCAACTTATTACACAATTTTATACACACATTCAAACCACTTATCTCTATACTTCTCATTTCTATACACACAATGACTTCCTCTTCAAACCGCCGTGGAAAGGCCAATACGACACGACCATGGACAATAGCGGAAAAAATAACGTTGTGTGCAGCTTGGTGCAACGCGATGGAAACGTACGGGTCAGGAGACATCACGAAAAAAGGGTTTTGGTCGGTTGTTTTTGCTAACTTTGATAAAGACATGGGAGGAACTATTCGAGAATACGATGCCATCGTCTCCAAATGAAAAAAATTCAATTCGTCCCAAAGTTGCTGCGTTTAGTGTCGTTTACGATGGTGTCCAACGGATGGACGAGAACTGGTCTTCTGACCTCGTTTTGTTTCAAAATGCGTTAGCCGAATTTCAAACAGTGTACAGACGTCCCTTCACAATGGTGGCGTGTTGGAGAATTTTGAAAAATTCCTTCCTTGGGCAGAAATTGAAAGTGCCAACATGAGCAAACAATCGTATAATAATTAAGTTTAGTTTAAGTTTGTAATGTATTTTATTTTATTATGTAATGTTTTTCTAATGTATTTGAATAATTATTATGTAATGTTTTTTATGTAATATTTTTTAATGTATTTGAATAATTCAGTATTTATATTTTCAAATTTTAAATTTCAACGGCTACTTTTTCGTTATAAATACCCCTCGCCATCTCCTTATTTTCTCACACACCTTCTTATCCAACTCTCTCACACATTCAAACCACTTCTAATAATTTCTATACACACACTATGGGCTAAGAACAAAATTGAGTGCGAGATGCTATCATAGCCGACTACGAACATGACACAAGAAAGGGAGTTACCAGTTGATTAAACAATTGTTGGGGGAGATAAATCGTTATATGCTCCAGAATCTAGACCGGGCTGAGGAGGAAACGAGGGTGCGTTCGCTACCTATCGACGAGCCACTAAAAAACTTCAATGTGCAAACTCTGCATTTGAGCTCGGAATCGGATAAGCGTATCTCAAACATCTTGGAGGCGGCTAGAAAAAAAGTGATTGCCAGCATAAATAACAGAGACTACATCATAGAGCTTAACCAAGCATCAAGAATTGTGTTTCTCGTATCGTTTCATGCGTTTACGTTTTTATCTATGTATTCTTTTTAATTACGATTTGAATTTTGTTGTTATGTAATCCCTCCGTCTCAATTTATTAGTCCACTTTTGACTTTTCGGAGTCTTTCTTTTTAAACTTTGACATTAATTAATTTTTTTTTGTTATATAATACTTAATGAAAAATATATGAATGGATTGGGTATTAAATATATTTTAATTAGTATAATTTTCATCAAATATTATATAACACAAACAAAATATTTATGGTTCAAAGTTGAAAAATAAAGACTTTAAAAAGTCAAAATGGGACTAATAAATTAGGACGGAGGGAGTATGTTTTTTATTATTAATGAATTTAAATTTGATTTTATAAAAATTGGAAAAAAATGAGGTCAGCCTTGTAATGGCAAGAAGTCGCTGTACGTCGGCAGAAAGAGAAAAAGCTGATTGTGGCGCCAAAAGCACCCCCCACCCCCCCCCCTACGGATCGCGACCGACTCTTATAGTGACCAGCCTAATGAAATTAAACTCGTCGAAAATTAAGATACACAGTGGCCAGAAACAAAAATGAGGACGAAAAGAATAAGGACTGCTTTTTCTTTTTTGACTGCCTAAGTCACGTGAGTAGCCTAGAAAAACAATAGAGTTACGTCGATGTCAACATAGGAATATGGAAAACAATTTTTTAGATTCTTTCTATATTCGTCACCCAATAGTAACCAAGTTTTACGTGTGTTCTAATTTGATATCTTAAATTTTAAATTAATCAGAAAAATCATTAAAGTTTCAAAACTGTTTCATTCTTGTGTAATTTTTCAAAACAAGCGTGCTTAAAGCTTTCATATATGCATTAACATGTTGTACATTTAATTTTCAAAACTCATCCCCTGAATTTAACTAATTAGAACCAACTTTATATATAACACATTAATGCATGACTAAATATAAACAATAACTACAAAATAATAACTAAGTTTGAGAATTGTTTCGGTCACTCTAACATAATAATTACATAAAAATGGAACATTTTTAAAACTTTGATGGTTTTTATGATTGATATAAAGTTTGAGGTAGTAAATTAGAACAAAATTCAAACTTGGTTATTTTCACCCTTTATTAATTTATTATTATTATTTTTTAACTCTATTTATCATCATTATTTTGAAATTTGAATGAGCTCTAACCCATAAATGAGATTGCATGATTGATATATTTGCGAAATTAATATCTAACAAATGTTAGTATTTTTTTTAAATAAATTGCTATGATAACCAATGCCATTTGTTTAATCTTTATCCATAATGTCTAGATATTTAATCACACAAATATATTATATTACATTGCACTAAGATAAAAAAAATGTTATATTCATTAAAAGTTTACAAAACATTGTCCACACAATGACATATCAAGTGATTGGATCAATTATTTTGTACTAGCCGGGTACCCGCGCAATGCGGCGGCGGGTACCCAGTAACTAAATTTTGTGGCGAGCAAATATTTTTCATATACATGATTTTTTAACAATAAATTTATGAAAAAAATGCAAACTTTTAATCAAAATAATTATAAACTATTACAGTGCAAGCTATTTCACATCCAAATAAACATAAGGTTCAAATTAAAGAGATTAGCATAAATAGGATCTTTAAAACATAAATAACATGGTACGTGCGTAATGCGGACGGGACTATAATGTACCGGTGACTAATATGTTAAGTTACTTTTAATATGTTAAGTATTTTATTTAGTCCAAAGTCTAAAATAAAAAGTACAAAACCCAAATTATAAAGTCACAAGTTATATAAATTAAAATTACACATAATAATTTATAAAATTTAATGTATAGTTTTTTAAGATAGTAAGACATAATTTTTTGTAAACAAACAAAACAAATTGTTTTTGCCCCGAGTATGCTCATCGTCAAAGTAAAAAATAATTCTTAAACAAACATATTTTAATTACCCATATAATAATTGAAACAATAGTTGAGATAGACGGGTACCCGGTAACTAAATATTGTGGCGCGCAAACGTTGTTTATTTATATGTTTTTCTAACAATAACTTTACGAAATAATGACAAAATTTAATTAAAATAACTATAAATCATACCGATGCAACTATTTCACATCCAAATAACATAATGTTCAAATTAAAGAGAGTATCATACGTAACATATTTAAAGACGTAAATTAAAGATAAACGTCAATACAAAATGAAATGTAATTGACATAAACACAAAAATGTCAACTATTAATATGCATCATTAGCTGAAATATCTTTATCCGCAAAATCTTTAGACATTGAAATAGAAGTGAAGAGATCATTGGTATCACCAAGAGTAGCTTGAGCATCTTCGCGTGGTACAACTATCACATCATCATCATTGAGCCTATTGAGAAACCTCTTAAATTCATAAACTTTTTGAATCTATAATAAAAACAAAAGACGTTAACATGGCTTTAATAATAATAATAATTTTACTTTATACCAATATTTCCATGTACCTCTTTCTACAATTTTTCATATTTCCAATCATAATCAAGAGGTTGTGCATAGAGTAAATAAATAAAATGAGCATATGTTATTATAATGTTATATTATATTCTCATTCAAATGTAAATTACCTTCTTACAATTGCGAGCCATAACTTGTTTAAGTGTTAAGCCATAATGCATCTTTTTCAAAAATCCCAAGTTAAGATTATTGTCTTAACATAAAAGATTACACAGATTTAATGTAAAAGTATTGGAGCGATTTCTTAAAAAGTAACATCTTTTAAGATATGATAGTTTAGGTACTTGCTAGTAAGTACAACAACACTAACGAAGTTAAAGAATCAAAAAGATTATATCAAATTTACCTCAACACTTGAAGCAATATTGTACATGATGTCTTCATCTTGACGTTAAACATCATTTGGATCATTTTTACTGTAAAAAAATATTTGAGTGGGGGGATACGAAATGGTTAATGTGAATTTATATGAGAGATGCGGTTACACATTTTTAATAATCATTATTGATAGTAATGATTTTTAGCAATTACACGTTTTTAATAATTAGTAGAGGCTGTTAAAATGATAGATTAAATGGACTGTTACAATGTTGTAATGATATTGATGTCGTCAATAATAAGAAAGTTTAAGAGCATGAATTTTAACCTTGCTAATAATAAAATAGTCCCAAATAGTAGAGAAGTAGAGACAAGTTCCTTGATAACCAAAACCATCAACAAGAACCAAAAACCAAGCTCGGACTACATGAAACCACCGAAAGATATACACAATTTCGGTAAATTGCGGCGGCAACTGGTTTTTTAGTGAGCGAGATGTGGTGTATGTTCCCATGGTGTCATTTGTACACTCACCGTTACCCATTATGAGAACTGAGAACACGCGTTAATATGCGAAAAAGATAAAAACAATTGAAGTTGACAAATAATATAAAACTTTAAAGTTCTAGAAGAATATAAAACTTACCCGTCTAGTTATTTTACAATATCACTTCCATGAATCCCATGTACGTTCCATTAATAACAGGAAGTTGCTCATTGTGGTGTGTTATAGGTTGGAGAAAAAAATGTTGAAAGAAGAAAGAAATACAAATATGTGGTGTGTCTCTATGTATGTTTGGTGTTTTATATGTGAGGGCAAGAAAAAGGCAGCTTGAAATGGACTATTTGTATTAAATGGGTTGTTACAATATGCAAGGCCGTTACAAACATTGAATAAAAAACACTTAAAGTTTCAGATATAACTTATAATTAATTGTACATGAAGACACTTGAATTTTCACTTGTAACTTTAAAATTTTAAATTGATTGTTTTTTAAAGGCTTTTAAATACATGTATGTATAAATTTTCCCAAATTGGTAATCTTTTTTAGTTAAAATTTTAAGTACTTCTTGTCCACTCACCGTTACCCATTATGAGAACTGAGAACACACGTTAATATGCGAAAAAGATAAAAACAATTGAAGTTGACAAATAATATAAAACTTTAAAGTTCTGGAAGAATATAAAACTTACCCGTCTAGTTATTTTGCAATATTACTTCCATGAATCCCCTGTACGTTTCATTAATAACTGATGTTTCCATTCATGATAGTCCAGGCAGTTGCTCATTATGGTGTGTTATAGGTTAGAAAAAAAATGAAGAAAGAAGAAAGAAATGCAAATATGTGGTGTGTTTCTATGTGTGTTTGGTGTTTTATATGCGATGGCAAGAAAAAGGTAGCTTGAAATGGACTTTTTGTATTAAATAGGTTGTTACAATATGTAAGGCCGTTACAAACATTAAATAAAAAACACTCAAAGTTTCAGATGTAACTTATAATTAATTGTACATGAAGACACTTGAATTTTCACTTGTAACTTTAAAATTTTAAATTGGTTGTTTTTTTAAAGGCTTTTAAATACATGCATGTATACACTTTCCCAAAGAGGTAATCTTTTTTACTTAAAATTTTAAGTACTTTTAATTTTAAAAAATTGGCTAAATGCTTTATAAAGTAGTAGAGATAATATTTTTTCTTTCATATTTTTCACCCGTCATATTTACTTGACATGTCATTATGTAGTCAAAGTTTTGTAAACTTTAAGTAGGTGTAACATTTCTCTAAAAAATAAAGCATGATGTTAAACCTTCCGTCCTAAAATAAATGTCAAACTGGTTCAACTTTTACTTTAAATATTTTTTTGTTATATAATACTTGAAGAAAATTATAATAATGAAAATACACTTAAAACCCAATTCATTCATATATTTTGCATCAAGTATTATATTACGCACACACAGATAGTAAAGGTCAAAGTTGAACCAGTTTGACTCTGAAAAATCAAACTATACACTTATTTTGAAACGGAGGTAGTACATAATATAGACGATTATCTACACATAACGATGGTGATGTATAATATCATTAATTTGTGTGTTCAATTTTTTTATGTATATATATTGAGTGTGGAGTAATTGAGAGTGAAAACGGTTAGTGGTTTAACTTGTAATTAAGAATTTGAATATTTAATAGATTGCAATGCCTTTTATAAGTAGGAGTATTTTAGTCTAATAACATTATTTATTTTTTAAGCAAATATGTTTTATCTTTATATGTAATATAGATACGATATGTTAAATAATTGTTCGAGTTTCGGGTTCTGTTCCACGCTAAACCTTTAAAAGATGATGTCTTGTTAGTTTGCAATCTTTAGCACGACATTTTTTAGTCATCTCGCACACGTTGATAAAAAAACTTACGACTTGCGCGACAAAAAGCTAAGGACATGTCTGACAGGGGCATCTTTCAATCACCTCGCCCAAGGCAGCACAAAACTCAGGACCGACCCTGCCAACCCACATTTGTAACTTATATATTGAACATTTGTTTTAATTAATAGACAAAAGAAATTACAAAGCTAATATGGTAATCGGAGCTCCAATTCACGTTCTCAAATCCCTCCCCTCCTTAACTCACGACTACAATTCTCCATATCCCCGCAAACCCTAATTTTTCTTTTATTTTTCATAAAACCATGTATAATCCATCATGGTTAATGTTGATGATAACATCCCTCCTAATGAATCCAATCCTAATAAAATCCCCTCTTTTAGAGCAAAAAGCATCACATATAATGTAAATGATAATGATTTAAAGGTTGGGTTAAAGAATAATGTACTGCCGAGTGGTGCTTTTGGTATTGCTCGATTAGTTGGTACAAGAAGTAAACAAATTTCACATAACAATTGAATTATCTTACTTATATTTTTTGTATGAACCAGTCCAGTTACATTCCATGGTGGCTAGCCCATTTGGAAAATAGTTCTTCTAGCCCAACATCATCTAGTATACTTGTTGCACATAACCATGAGGCCAAGCAGCTCAACAACTCTTGTCAGCCCAACAGGCCTGTTCGGCCCAGCATATGTCACAGGTTAACCCGACTGGTAATTTAGGCCTAGGTCCATCTCAGCATCGGACTCAAGGATCTTTGCTTCCGAACGCATTTAGCACTATGACTTTTCAACACCCGACGTGGAACATGGATACATATGTCTCATTGTATCTAAACTCTCATTCAAGTAATTTAAGTACTGTTTATAACAATTGTTTACATCCATCTATTCGCGTGGGTGACACGAAAACAGTCACCAACACTGGCCATACCATCCTCCCCGCCCTTAGTCGTCCTTTGTATCTTCATATTGTTCTTGTCACTCCTAACATAATTAAAAATCTTATTTCTATGCGTCAATTTATTATGGATAATAAGTGTACTGTTGATTGATGAATTTGGTTTCTCTGTAAAGGATTTCTTGACTCACCACATCCTCCTCAGATGTGACAGTTCGGGAGACCTCTACCCAGTTACCAAACTATCTCATATACCTAGTGTTTTGCTTACTGTCAGTCCTACTACGTGGCACCAACATGTCGGACACCCTGGTGCGAAAGTGCAACAATCTCTTATTTCTCGTAATTTCATTTCGTGCAATAAAGAAAAGTTTTCACATATTTGTCATGCTTGCCAACTTGGCAAATATGTGAAGCTTCAATTATTCATTCTGATATTTAGACTTCCCCCATTGTTAGTGTCGGTGGGTTTAAATATTATGTGTTGTTTCTTGATCACTTTTCTCATTACTTGTAGATCTACCCATAACGTAATAGATCTAATGTGTTTAAAAAGTTTTTACATTTTTTATCTTATGTCAAAAACCAATTTATATGTAAAATTAAAGCTTTCCAATGTGACCATGGTGGTAAGTTTGATAACACCGACATTCTTCACTTTTTTGAGAAAAATGGAATTAAATTCCGTTTTTCTTGTCCCCGAACCTCTCAACAAAACGGGAAATGAGAATGTATGACTAGAACTATTAACAATGTCATCCGTACACTCCTTTTTCAAGCCCACCTTCCGCCTATGTTTTGGGTCGAGGCAGTTCATATGGCTTCCTACCTTATTAAACAACTTCCATTAACCATAATTAACAATGACATACCATACACAAAATTATTTCACAATGAACTCGATTATTCTCGTCTTCGTATATTTGGATGCTTATGTTACCCACACCTTGATTCACCTTATAAATTAGCCCCGCGAGCCACACCGTGCATTTTTTTGGGCTATCCCGCCTACCATCACGGATATCGTTGCCTTGACCTTTCCACCAATAAAATCATACTTTCTCAACGTCATGTTCGACGAAAACCAATTCTCTTACGGCTCTATTTCTAATTTCACCTCTCCCCCTCTTATGAGTTTCTTAACATGTCTCCTCTTACCCGCAATTTAATCTATGATACCTACTCTTCCACAAATTTGGCTCAACCTATTCCACCATCACTTGTAGACCAAACAAATCCACCCCATCACCAACAACCGCTTCCCACCACCTACGACCCAACACCTACTGGCCAATCTTTCCACCACCCACAACACTAACAACCAGTTACAACAACCTATTATCCAACACCTAATGACCCTACTACATCGGCCTAACACCCTCCAACTCAAACTCACTTGATTGTCACATGTGCTCAAGTTGGTACTGTTAAGCCTAATCCTCGTTTTAATTTTCATAAGTATCATATATCTCCTCTTTTTAAGTCTACATATTTTGCTTTGTCTGATCCTAATTGGCGTGTTGCTATGTATGATCAATATAATGATTTATGTGGAAAATTAGAGGGGGTTGAATAGTTCTAGCGTTTTTAACGTTTTAAAATTTCTTATTTAAAACTTTAGATCCGAGTTTACGTGAGATCAATCAATCACAATATGAACACAATATATAATAATAGACAATAATAACTACGAAATATAAATTGCAATACAATAATAAAGAGTTGGAGAGATCAAACCACAACTAGAAGATTTATAGTGGTTCGGTAACGAAGATCATATTCGCCCTACTCCACTCCCCGAGTACCCAACTCGAGAGTTCACTTCACTATGTCAACAAGCTCCCTTCAGGCGGAGAAAACTATACAATCGTCGCTTAAACCAATTTCTGACACTAAGCTAAATGTCGAGTTCTAATCTATCTGTAACCAATCTCTCACTCACAAGTGTATTTTGAGGACTAAAATACTAACAGATCACTCACGTATTTTCAGGACCTAAATACTAACCCGATCTAACAACTAGACAAGATTGGAGGTTATGTGGTTGATGTACAGATTACAACAAGAATGTAACAAGGTTACGAATGTGTGGAAAAATGATCAAAGGAAGGAAAATATGTAAACTGTAACACCCCTAAAAATGTGTCGCCGCGGAAATATGTCCGGGAGTGTTACTTCGTAATACAACAGCACAAGATACAAGAGAACGACCTCTAAATGTATGTTTGAAAAGTAATCTCGTTGATTTTCTTGAAATTCATATAAGATTTGTCCCATAATTGCATCATAATAAAAAAACTTGAATGCGATACAACGAGATTTGATCATTTGCATATAAGTAGAAATCCATGAATGAAATCTTGTCAAATTTAGACTCTAGTGCACATCAAGTAAGCCAAGCATCTAATTCACCTGAGAAAAACATGCTTAAAAGGGTCAACATAAAGTTGGTGAGTTCATAGATTTTTATAAGTACAAATGTTGAATAAAGATTTGTAAAGCGCGTATAACCATTTCAATCCTTATAATAGTCACCAAAAATGTATGTATGAACGTTAAATCAAAGATGCGTATGACTATTGTATCCCATATGATAGTCACAAAAAGTTAAGTATATTTGGAATAAAGCGTTTGTAAAGTATGCATGACCATTTCAATCCTTATAATAGTCACCAAAAATGTATGTATGAACGTTAAATCAAAGATGCGTATGTTCATAAACCGAAATGCATTATGTACCCATCGTAGGTTGCCCCACAGAAGCGCCTCGGGCAGTAATAAAAACCATATGTACCCATCGCAGGTGTCCCCTCCAAGAACACCCGGGCAGTAATGAATATGTACCCCTCGCAGGTGTCCCCTCCAAGAACACCCGGGCAGTAATGAATATGTACCCCTCGCAGGTGTCCCCTCCAAGAACACCCAGGCAGTAATGAATATGTACCCCTCGCAGGTGTCCCCTCCAAGAACACCCGGGCATTTACTTGTAGTTATCAGTTCAATCTGCTTAAGCTAATCCGTAATCATTCAACAGTAAAGTATGATATTTGTGACCAAAAATGAAGTCAATAATGGTTATCCATAGCGAGCTATGTAAATGAGTATGTAACAATTTGTTGTAAGACAGCATGTCAAAAAAGATATAGTGTCTAATTCTATGTGAAGAGAGAATTCTCGCTCTAATCAAGCCATGTCCCCTCAATGATATATGTAAAAGTGAGTAGAGAATCCACACATGCGCGCGCTATATATACTTCCCTTGTGTGGTATGGAGTACAATCGGCAGGTGAAGTGCTAAAGTCATGTTAGTGAGATAAACACAAACACTGATCAATACGAATGGTCTTAATACCTCACAGTGAGAGTGCGGCTCATCTTGATACGTCGTCTAGTAACGGCGAATGTCAGATATGTCTATAATGTGTTAGGCTTTTATCTCGATGTGTACGTATAGGACTATCACTCTCACGCAAGAACCTCGCTATTGAGAGAGCAATTAGATCTACTCGTGTAATGAGACGCTTGTGGTTGAATTGTGATGTATATCTAATTGAGGCAATAACTCGCAAAGTATGGAGTATTATTGCCGAGATGAGATTATACTAGTTGTAGTATAGAAGATTGATCAGTATTCATTAATTGACTGTGACAGTGAAGAGTATATTAACTATAGAGATACAGAACAGTGACCAGATAACGACATAATATGAGTGTATATTAATACGACATGTTCTCTGACATCTATCGGGGAAATATAAGAATATAAATCTCGTGTTAGTAAGTATCGTAAGCATAGATAGAGGAAAGAAGTGAGAAGAACTAAGTTAAGAAGTGACATTAATGCAGGCTGGCTCAGGAGATACCAGAACGTGAGAATCTAGAATCTCTTTGACACAATCATGATACACGCTAGCATGTTGAGAATTAGGAGTAAACGATGTTTTCAAAGCTTTTACAAAAGTGTGTTCTCTTCGTCAGGTCTGTGTCGGTATATAAGATGCTTATCGTATTTATCTATATGATGGCATTTACGTTGTCGCGTGCAGGGTGTAGCGAGGAGTATTCTCATTTGTAAGAGTGAGTAGTTGTGCTGCATTTGTTTGTCGGATCGCTTTGCGTAGTGAATAACAATTTAATAATCTTAAAAAATTTATAACTTCGTCTTAGAGTCGGGTTTATAATGTGTAATAGATCTCGTCATGTAGTTGATAAATCGCTATCGTACAATCGTACGTGAAATCATACATTTATAGAAAATTGAGAGAGAGATATGTACCTTTTTCGTTTATGCAACGTTTCCATATTTATAAAATCTAATGATTTACCACTTTCAAAACAACCCGCGTGCAATATCCACGTTTAATTTATATCTAAACTAAACAAAATAATAATTATTACATTTATTTAACCATTTAAACCACCATTATATCCGGTTTTATGTTTATAAAATCTTATGATATATATTTATTTGTCGATTTATATAAACCAAACGCACCCTTGCTGTTTTCTGCTAACCCAAACGCACCCTATTCGATTTTCTGCTAACCCACACACACCCTTACGGTGTTTCTGCTCAACCAAACGCACCCTAGTGGTTTTCCTGCTCACCCAAACACACTCCTTGTTGTTAAACAGCCAACCAAACGCACCCCATGTGCGTTTCTGCCAAACCAAACGCACCCTAGTGTTTTCCTGCTCACCCAAACACACTCCTTGCTGTTAAACAAAAAAACAAACGCACCCCATGTGCGTTTCTGCCAAACCAAACGCACCCTTGTGGTGATTTTGCCAATCCAAACGCACCCTTATGCGGTTTATGAAAACCAAACGCACCCTTGTGCTGAACCTACATCCAAACGCACCCTCTTGGTGCTAATAACAGCAAAACGCACCCTAGTGGTGACTATCAAAATCAAACGCACCCTTGTTGGTGTTGAGACAAACCACACGCACCCTTTCTGGGTCGTGACCGCAACCCAAACGCACCCTTATTATGGTGGTTGTAGTGGCGAGGATGGCGTGGCCGTGGGGATGGTGTTGGTGCGTTATGATGGCAGCGGCGACTGTGGGGGGTGACGAGGTGATGTTGTTGTTGTGGTGGTGCGTGGGGTGATGAGGTAGTGACGAGATGATGTTGGTGGTTAGCGTGGTATAGATGGTGGTCGTGGTGATGATGGTGGCTTAAGGAGATGAGTGGTGGCTGTTGCGTGGGGTGGGGATGAATTCGGTGGTAATGTGTTGTTGGCTGCGTGGAGTGGCAGTCGAGGTGGAAGGGAGGTGGTGACAGCGGTGGTTGGTGGTGGCTGGCGACTGGCTGGAGGCAGCGCCGGTCGCCGGAAATTATGAAGGGGAGGCTAGGTTTATGATGAAATGCTTAAGTATTTATATTGACAAAAAAAATATGAATTTTTAAAAACAATGTAGCAAGTGTAGTATAGTCTAGGGGGTTTCATGTAAATATTACTAGAGGGACTAAAAATGTAATTTTTGTAATATAATGGTTCGGGACTCGTTTAAGCTACTTAACGGATGATTCAAAACACGAAACTCGCGTCATTGCGTTCCAATTGATTTTTCCATGAAATATGGGTATTTACATGACTAGTTTTCATAAACGTTTTATAAAATTTATTTAAAATGTTTATTATTTATTTGTGTATCACTGATAAACTTTATCCGTAAAATAAACTTTAACTTGAATATTTGCGTTTTTAACAAATGTTTTTGAATAAAATGATAAATAATTTATTAAATATTTTTATTTAATAAAAAGTGATAATTAAATATAATTTAATTATTTTTGTGTCGGTACTCGTTGTTCTCGTTTCTAAAATTTTGCGAGGGTATTTCGGTCATCTTCTGCTTGTTTTCGGGTCTCGGGCAAAACTAAAAAGTTGTCCGGAATGTCGTTTTACATCAAATTGTTTTAGAGTCCGAGTCGTGAAAACATGATTTAGCGGGTCGTTTTTGATAAGTCAACTTAGAAATAACATATATCTTTTCGTTTTCAAGTCAAATAAGTTAAAAATAAATTTGCACATGAGAGATATGTAATTTTTAATAGATTTATTATTAAACATGTTCGAAAAATTACCGGTTACGCGGTAATCGTTTTTATATGACAATAAAAGATCAAAAGTCAAAAAGTCAAGTCGGACCTCGAAAAGGTCAAAGGATCAAAAGAGTCATTTAAAATTCCAAAAATTGTCTGTTGTTACACAAGCCTACCACAAAGATAAAGACCAAAACCAATACTCAAGAACTCAACGATAAAAGAAATTCCACAAGTCCAAGGAAGCGAGATTCAAAGACCTCGCTTTGGGGGATATTGTTAGCCTCAAAATATTGAGTCGAATAAGGAAATCTCGGTCTTTATATTTTAAATGTTGTAATAGGCTAGAATTGGGTATCAGGCTACGTTTTATATCAATATAAATTGTATATGTTGCGGGCTTAAGCCCATTGTTATCCCGTGCCCGGACCCTTGATCCAAATACCATTCGGGCCCAACAGGGCTAAGAGGACAGCTATAAAATTGTATTGTAGTGTTTGCTTTAAATCGTATATCGATATTGTTGCACCTCTTGAAAATGAAGAACTTCTTGTTCCTTTATGCAAAGTATGTATCGCAAGTCATTTCAAATGTACCGTTACTTTTCCAATAAAAGTTATCTTTCAAGCGACATACAACATTTTGCGCTAGTTAAGAGTTATAATAACGCGCATAAATCGTTATTTTGTTTACTCATAAAAAAGGGTACTTTAGAGATTGCGTAAAAATAAAAATTATATTTTATTTTTACACCGCGCAAAGCAAATTCACACGACTATATTATTTTATGAACCCGTTCATACTTCAATAAATAAAGTATAAATGAGCCAATATTTAGACTTTACTAACATATAAGTTGACGTTGACTTTTCTTAAATTCAATATGCAAAATACTATCTAGGTCATAGTAGTAAGGGAATTAAAAATAAATGAGCCAACACCATCATTTTGTTCTTACATCTAAGGTCCTACACCTTTTGAGACTATTGACCTGCTACGTCTCATTTCAATATCATTTCAATTTCAACAAATAGTATATATTCTTTAACAGGATTATAAAAAGGGTGATCATCACAAATAGTATCATACACTAATAGTATATATAAATAATATCACTCACATGCATGGTCTCAGAGAACTAGTAATCACCTTGCGTATAAATGAGGCACCATGCACGAGCTCTTCTATCACAACTAAATATTGAAAAACAAGAGTTAAACAACATGATTTGAGTGAGGACTTTCTAGCTAGGAGACGTAGGGTTTGGAGTAGTATTAACCAAGGGATTGATTCAAGCACCTCGTCATCATCACGTTTCAACCCATTTAACAATACTTGGACATTCATAAGTTTCTTTTTTTTGTAACTTAGCATTTATCATGCTAGGTCAATTACCTTTGTAGCCTAACACGCGACCAAAACCAAGGCACGACTAATCTTGACTAAAACTGAATGAAAGCCTCGGCTTTAATTGGCTTGTTCACGACCTATGACTAATGCATGGTTAATATATGTATACGCATGCAAATACTTTGGTCGTAACATGCATAGAATAACGATGTATAACAGATTTTGCAAACAACGCATCATGCGTGAAAACCAATAAATGAAACTAAGGGAAAATTTCATTAACCAAACACGAGCATGGTGTTCTACGATGGCTCACTAGGGACAAGCAAACGCTAGGTTTACGCGTGAAATATTGTAGAACTTCTGATATGTAGCCTCGACCTATGACATGGGTGTGACCATGTAACCCAAGTCGAACCGCAATGAGCCATTTGCTCACCTTTGGTGCGACATAGACTTTAGTAAAAATGAGCACATCGTGCTTGTTGGTTCATGCCTAGGCCTCGTAGGCACATGTCGTAATAAGGCCACCACGTTTGTATCTAAGCACGATACAATGTGCTGCCACTACTGTTGGAAACCATGGGTTTCGCGGCTGGTTGCCACCACTGTTGCAGCCAAATGGGTCACGAATAACTCGACCACACCCTTAGTTCCACTCTTATTCTATCTCGTGACCAACCTTATAGCATGGAACCATACGAGTTAACAAAGAAAAAACTAGCTTGTAAAAACATTTAAGGTGCTGTTTAAGAGGAAGGAAGGAAAGCCACAACAGTGTCCATTAACCCACTGATGGGCACACGATAGAAAAACAGAAATGGGAGGAGGGGTAGGCCATGGGGGGGGGGGGGGATATTATTCACCACACCCCAATGAAATGCCGGCGCGGTTGTTGTATAAAAATAGCCCACACTTACCAATCACATGTATTTTTAACTTTAAACAATTTAGACGGAAGGGAGTGTAGCTTGCGTCCCTGTTTCGAGTCCTGGGTAGTTATTGTCAAAAAGTTAAGAAAATTTGTAAACTCGTTAACGGAGCAAGGCTTACTCGAAAAAGTAGAAAATGTATACGATTTCGGATAAACAAGAAATAATAGCAACACATTTAACTCGTAAACGTATAAAACAAATTTGACACGGCTTTTATATGAATTCCTTGGCACTACGATATTTAAACGCTTAGTTGGTTTAAAGCGTAAAATATAATGAAGAGTATAGAAGCTAAAATATGAAGAATCTAAATATTCGATGAGCACTATTTTAAAGAATTAGAGGACTACATGTGTCAATATGGAAACTTAAGGGCATTAGCGACAGGTAATTAATTCTTATCGATTAAGCGGGTCGAACGAACCGTGAGGTATAAAACTGATAATTACACAAATCAATTGACGGTTACGGTATAAATAAATAACGCGATTAGAAATATATATAACCATAGTAAATTACAAATAATGTTTATATTTTCTTTAGATATAAATCGCATGGACTTGTGAGTATAAATTGCGACGTGTGATAGTATAGATTCCTGTATAGATACTTATAAATGTAAAGTCGTCCCTAGAGCCAACGGTTTAATCAACACTTTGAAAACGTAAAACGTTAACACCTAAACGACAATACCCTTTTGACCAATTGCATAGTTTACTGCATACATTAATTTTAGAATGTAAACTCAGTAATTGTTATAATTACTTAGGTGTTTGACTGAGTCGCAATTTGACGTGCCTTATCCTTTCCAATACTCCAAACGATTAGTCCGTTCAAGGTGAGTTTTCATAGCCCCTACTCTACTATTTTAAATCATCTTTTGGGGTGAGAACATTGCTTATTTCAAACGTGTGAATACAAGTACAATTACTCATTACTGATTGGTCTAAGTCCCGAATTAACCCAAGTTGCTATCTGCCCGATTTATCATGAACCGTTAATTCTTGTAAGCGCGAATGTTATGGATAGATCTATCGGGAGTGACATCCCTGTTTGTCTTGGACTGACAATAGTCAAGCAAACACAGTTTCATTTGAGTCAGACTACGGGTGTCCCGGGTTAGACACCTGCAAGGGCATTCATTCATTGTTGGTATATGTTAACGCTTCGGTGTCATGAGCTTAGACAATAGTAATGCAATTTATATGACTTTGTATCTGTTATATTGTCATATGTGGATGAAATCTTGTGTTTCACATACACTTAAACATTTTTTTCTACTTAACAAACCTATGAACTCACCAACTTTATGTTGACATTTTTAGCAATGTTTTCTCAGGTATTAAGAAAAAGATGCTATATGAAGTCTCATGCATTGCAGTCATTTTCCCGTTATCTGAGTATTACTGTACTATTTAATAACAATGTCGTATTGTCTCATTTTATGCTTCGCTGAATGTTTAAACCAATTTATTATTTCCTAATTCAAGGTGATCTGTTTCTTAAAAAGTCTCTATAGAGTCGTTCTGTATTGCTTAGATAGTATGATAATCATGAAGTCACAACGCCTGGCACCTAATATACTCTGATATTTGGGTGTGTGACAGATGGTAACAGGAGCCCTAAGCTATAGAGAAATAGTTTCATTAGGTAGCACTAGACCTATAACTACTTCATATGCTTAAGTTGATTATTATGCTTCTATTGTCTGTCATTCTGGTTTCTCATTATGGGTACATAGGAATCAACAATCAAAAGGAGTACATATATATTAAAATGGGATACATGTGACATAGACATATATGAGATACATATACTTAATATGGGTTACATGTGTATTAAACATATACATATTACATTAATTATGGGTTAATGTGCATTAAAACAGGCCTTAACTAAGCGTATTTTGGAAATTATACTATATCCTTATTTATATTTTCTTGTCTCAGCAACATGTCAAACTCGGAACGAATTGAGACACACCGATAACACTACACTGGTACCTCCCAGACTCCCCGACACACTCCCCCAAGTGTATCACAGGAGACGTCCCACTCTAGGATTACTTATTTTGTCGTCTGTATCACCATTCTCCTTAACTATCAAACGTACCGCTCGTATATCCTTTCTACCCACCATTGAGCCAAATCTTGCCAAACGTGCTAGAATTTCCGCTGTTAACCTTGATGATTATCAACTTGATCCTGTTACTCCACCACCCTCACTTATCCCCATTCACGATGGCTGCTTATCAAGCGGATGATAATGAAACGGACTTACCTAGAGAGAAGAAGCTCTAAACTACTCGGGACGGAACTTGTCAAAATTTGGTACCTGTACATAAAGACAGCTTGACCGTATGCAGACTCGCTTAGAGGACAAATTGCATACCATTCTCATGAAGACATGGACCGTTACCCAAATTCCTGTTTAGTAGGAGTTAGAAGCCTTGCTAAGACACTGTGGATTATAGCCCGAAGTTGAGGAATGTTCGTTGAGGCGCTATGTAGATCGATAATCTCTGTGTTGAACTTGAATGAAAGTAGCTATAGATGGTGAGCGGAGGATAAGTTGTGATCTAGTTAGGTTCTACTATTCGCGCAAGTGTGCCACTGATCCTAGAAGGAGGTGAAGGGAGGCACATCGAGGAAGTGGAGTACTATGTCTCTGATATAGTCATAAATCATTTACTCAAGATCATACACTAGGAGACGAGAGATGTATGAGAGATAGTTGTACAGCATATAAGCTATGGGTTTGTCACGGTAAGTGAACTCTTGTAACCCCGTACTCTTTGAATAAACACGTGTTTGCGAATAATAACAGTATTGATTTCAAATGACTGGGTTTGTAGTAACGTGGACGATCTGTGTAATAGAGATCAAGTATCCTTTTCTCATGGCCTGTCATACTCTGATCAGTCTCTTCACGTATGTCCCTAGATTGTGACTCGCTAGTTCGTGAGACTGCAGTAATATCTAAAATATAATATATAATGTAAAAATATAATATCTTATGAGTGAAAATTAACATCTATTCAGCCGCTTAACTAGAAGGTAAAAGTTTGTAATGATCACTCACGCTAAAAATAATTCCTCTCTCATCAAGATAATATACGTATGTTTAAACCGTAGTAAGTATGAACGACAACTGAGATCGTTTCACTCATAAACGACTGTAGTGAAATTGATATACACGTTATAGTCGAGTGTCTACGCGCTCTCCTGAAGTTCTGACTGGGATAAGACAGAATGGTATAGTTTTGGCTTAAGCACTAGTTGATCGACTTACAGAAAAGCAGAACTCTCGTAGATGACTGAATATGACAAATTGCGAAGAGATGTGGAACTCTCTCTCTGTTGATTGAATCACCGTGTGTGTGTGTGTGTTAAAATTTAACATCTAGATAAGAAGATATAAAATTGCCGTCTCAATGATTGTCATGTAAGATGATAAAGCCTCTCAGAGAGTATCGCATTAACTTCTTTAGTATGAATGACGGCTTAATAGAGTAACTAATTAAAACTTAAACCCTAATTATTGATAAGTGAAAACTTAATAAAACTAATTTAAAAAACTTAACTTAATGGACTAATAATGCAAAAAGGAAATGACTAACGGAAAACACTTACTGACGGGGGACAACTAACTGGCAAACAACTCAGATCAAAAGTTACACTATCTACCTGAGAATCTAACCCGAGATAACTATAGAAAGGTAGATATAGAGAGATAGCTGACAATTTGAAAAAGTGCTTAAATGAAAAACAATGTGAGCTCTGTAAGTTGCTAGAGGAAGCTATGTGCGAAATCTCTCAACTATTATTGAATTAGACATTGATATCTAAGAATAGTTTATACATTGTGATTTGTAGCTGTCTGTTGAAGAGAACTGCGTATATTCAGAGCAGACATGACCTCGAGAAAGTAGGGCTTACCCTTCGGTTTTAGAAATAGCTATAATAAAACTTAATACTAGATAAAAATGCAAGAAGGAAGAAGTTCTAAAGGCTGTTATGATGTGATTAATCTATAAAATGAAACGAAATAAGCTTAAACTACTTTTATTATTTACTGAAATTGATCAAGAACTAAGCAGAACTCTCGTGGAAATAAGACATAAGATGTGTCAGTCCTCTAATAAGTCTCCAGAGATCTCAAGTGTAAAACTCTCTTAAGTAGTGCTATGAAACTCTAGATTCTGAAAACTTTTATAGAACTTCATCAGTACGCCGTCGCGATCTATCTCTCTGATGCATAGTAGACTTACGACTATGTAGATAATCTGTTGTACTCGCACTTAGTAAGTCGCTGTAATTAGTCAAACGCGCTAGATTAAGTACTGCAGTTCCTACAGTTTTTGAATTTTAAGCTTTTTATGACCTTTGACCGCGATTTAAACTAGGGAAAATAAGGCTATAAGAATTGCAAATTAAGAATTAAAAAATGGAATTAATAAGCTTATTTAAAACTTAAATCCTGCCTGAATTTGATAAGACTAAATTTTAAAATTACTGTTCTAAATTAAGCTACGAACAACAGCAGAAAAAAAAAAAATACTAACATAAGTTAGTACCTGCTAGTATCAAAGTTTACATCAGTTCTTTCACTTGAATAGTACTGACTGTGTTGCATTTTGACTTTTGAAAACTAAATAAGCAAAGGAATAAGCTAGAAATGAAAATTAAAACTAAATAAAGCTAATGTAACTAAGATTACATCCTATTGGGTGTTAGCAAAACTGGTATCATAGTGAGACACGATGTCTCGCATCTGATCCAGTCAAAGCGAGTATTATCTATTCTTGGAAGTCAGTGTAGCAAAGTTAGACTCGGCTTGAAGTCATGTGTTAAGTGACTCGGGTTAAGCTTTTGACAAGGGTACATAAGATAGAGTTGTGAGTAGAGATGATAGGTGTAAAATCTAAGAGATTGTGCACTAGAACGCTGACCACAGACATAGTAGTGAACTCTATATGTTCGCAAATGATTGTGAGGAAGACACGTTCTTATAGAGAAATTACATGTAACAAATGCTAAAATAGCTTCTGTGTAAAAGAAGACTCATAGCTGTACGAAGATCTACGATAGTACGTTAGCCAGAATTCTGATTGAGAGTGAAACAAACTGAATATATTAGACAGTAATGCAATATAGGTGATGTCTGGATATAATAAGTCGTCGCGCGGATTTTATGAGTTTTTATGTCAAGCATTTAATAACTATGTCTGATAACTATTTAAGCAAAAACAGATGAAAACAACATAACTAATAAGCTCTAGAAGAGGATATTTAAAACTACAAGCAAAGAGAACAAGCAAATAAGCAATTACTAAGCATAATAACTAAAACTAAAGCAATTTAAACAGAAATCTAGAGAAGAATGAAAAGAGAAACTTACTTGCCCCTGTCTGATGTAGATAGTACTCGTTATGAGATAATATAGAAAGGCAGCTGACAAGACATTTCTCTTACGTGTTAAATGAATAGCTAGAGAGTAAAAGTCCTTGGGATCTCTTCCAAGGTAAGATCCCCTTCCAAAAGCTTAGATACAATAAGATCCATATGAGATTAAATTGATTTAAGGTTTAGATAAGATTAATACTGAATTCAAACAGCTCTATTCCAGCTTATAGACTGAAAGAGCTTTTAAATGAGCTTATTAGCTTATGAGACAACTTAGCTTATTAAGAGAGCTTAAAGGTTGAAAATAAGAAGAGCTTATGACAAATTAAAACTGAATTTCATTAATTGAAAACTGAATTACATTACTAGAAAAGGAAAATTACATTTAAGGAAAAATACGAATTTAAGCTACTAAAAATTACATAAAAACTAGATAAAAGAAGGGACTCCTTGTGTGTGTGAGAATGAGGCCTATTTATAGTGCCAAGCTGAAGCTTCTAGGACCTCTTGCCTTGCTCTCCAAACTTTTAATCCTGGCCAATCATTTCTTCAATCATTTGATCATCAATTGTAGCCGTTGGATTGATTTGTGGACACCTGAGGATTGCCAGGCTGGCATTCTTTGATGTGACGTTTGTGTTAGTTTTGTGAGTGAGTTAGCACAAAAACCCATCACAATTTGTGCTTCTTCATTGATTACGAGGCCTTTGAGCTTGAGCTAGGATAAGTATCCCCTTGATTAGACTAATTTGTCCTTGCATTTGTGCTTGAGCTTCCTTGAATTGACCAACGCACCCTTTAATTTCTATTTGCCCCTTGTTTTACCATGGTGGTGAAAATGGGGGAGACGATGAATAGTAAAAGGGTTTCCCGCTCCTTCTTCGACAGTTAAAACTGTTGAACTTTGGGAAGTTTGCATAATTGGCCCTTGTGTTCTTTTTATTCTTTTTCTTAGTTATAACTAACTTCCGAAAATAGCAAGTTTGGTCCTTGGATATGTTTAAAAAGGATTTTAGCTAAGGATTTGGGCTTTGGGGCTTCGGCTTTGTACTCTTCTGATTCTCGTGTCCGTGCTTGCTCGACTTTGACTGTTTTCTTGTGATTTTTGACTTATCCATACCTGCACACACAAAACACAAATACAAGCATATTTTTGCCATTTTTGGCCTGTTTTGGGTTTAATTGGGTTATTTTAGGTACAAACGGATATGTGTATTCTACACTTATCAAAATTCCCCAAACTAAACGATTGTGTGTCCTCACGCAATATCACATGCCTTATAACCAAATATCTCGAAAATTCCCCAAACTAAACCTTTGAAAAGTAGCAAAGAGTTTTGTTTGAGAGAGATAAGAGATCACAAGTTATAAAACACCCGATTTCCTATTTTCTAAGATCTTTTTCTCTTTTTATGATTTTTCTTGATAATTACTTAACTACAACTTATTTGTGTTGACATAATGTATTGTTTTCATTACCTTTTTGGTAACTTTGAGGATCATAGAATAAAAAGCACAATTTAGTGTCTAAAAGATAACTTCATCATCCCCGATTTTTCACTTTTCCCACGCTAAGCTTAAAAATAAGATCACTGCTAAATACGAACTAAGATGCTAAGACTACTTATAATTACAACTTGTGAATTCCT
>BQNB010102226.1:1986-12675 GCA_026074375.1 Tanacetum coccineum
TTAGTGAATTTTAACTTCTTGCCTTGGTCAAAGGCAATTGGTTGAGTGTTTGCTTTTATATTATATATATATATATATATTAATGACGAATCACTTATAAAGTCTATTTCGCAGCTAGGGTCAAATGATGTGAAGCGAATAAGATATAAGCAAGCGCATGAAGCAGCAAGAAAGGATGTGGAACGAGCGTTTGGCGTGCTAAAGAAAAAAATGGGCTATCATAAGAACTCATGCACGGTCTAGGAGTCTTAAAAGGATTACGCATTTGATGTACACTTGCATCATATTACATAATATGATTCGCCAAAATAAAAAAAGGCGATCTCTAGCAAATATTATCCGGAAGAAAAACATCGTGAAGATGATCCAGTAAGATCACCACAAGATAGGCTACGAGTTATTAGAGAAATAGTCTTAAAGACGATCTAGTGGAACACATTTGGCATCGAACAAATGCACACTAATTTACTGTAATTTTTTATATTCCGTAATTTTTTTCCGTCTTTTCTCCCGTATATTTTTATTTTTGTATTTTAATTTGTAATGTTTAATTATTAATGTAATGGTTTTTTTTAAATTTTGTTCGGTCGCCTGTGCGGTCACCACTACGGGTGTTTGGTCACTGTGTGGTCTAGGAGAGAGAAAACTAAGTTGGCGCTGACATGACGGTGTCCTCTGCGGTCGCCACTACGTTTAGCCTGAAATGAATTCAAGGCGTGTGAATACCATATGTGTTTTCAACATTATGTGCTTTCAACATTCAACATTACCTTCCTTAAAACATTAAACATTAGCTTCCTTAAATAGTGATACTTTTCATTTCTTTGTAAAGTTTGAAGTTGCCAAATTTATGAAATGCGTTTTGCAGACTCGTGTATTTTCCATTTGCCAGAAGAATAAACGAATTGCCTGGAAGGAGAGTGTAGGAGAGTGTAGTTACCGTAAATACATTTAATGATTTCACATTTTACTTTTCACTTTCAAGGTTTCCCCCTTTTTCCTTTATAATTAGTATAGAGTATAGATATTTAATATTGAGGTTGCAAAATATGTGAGTCAGGTTACAGGTCTAGATGGGTTTGGGCTTAAACGGTTCGATCTAGCTAGTGTAGCATGTAGAATACTGAGTTTGTTAAACTGCCCCTCTACGTCCATGCCGTTAAAACTAAGTAAAAACATTAGTCAAAAGATTATAACCTCCAAATGCACCGGAAACAGCTTCAACTATACGGGGAACATCGTCTATCATGGCACCTTTGTACCAATTTGCAATGTTCCAGAATGTAAACCAGCTGATACAAAAAAACATGTTTGCCAATTAGATACACAAGTAGAAGTCGCAATGTCAACCCAACGTTGATGCATAATGCAAAAATCTCCCATATCATTTTGTTTGTATTAAAGTAGTATTGAAACAATTAACTTGTGTAGTCATATTTAGCATCTTATGAAAGTATTGTGAAGTATATATTTAGACCAAGGCTATCAAGATCACGATCCCACATGGGATCGTTTTTCTTTGCAAGATCGAGATCGTAAGATCGGATCAGGATCGTAAGATCCTACCAATTTGTCATGTTCTATAAACAAAGGATAAACGAGCCAAACTATTTTCATTTCTACTCAACATCAAAGAAAAATCCATATAATATCCTCTTAAAAATGTTAAAGTTCAAAGACTACATAACATTTAGTAAAAGTAGAACACAAAAAAATCAAGTTTCAATCGTCACATTAACGATTTAGCGGAATAAGATTACATAACATATGAGTCATAAACATCTCAAAACATACGAGTCATAATACCAAAACATTCATAGTTTTATACATAAATGAATAACCATTACTGGTCAATCTATTATATGGATTCGTGCATTAACTTCATTTTCGTCATGTAAATCAAAATCAGGTTCTTCAAATTCGTCATCCCTACCTAGAATGATAAAAGAATTTGCGTTATATGTAAGAAACTTTAGACCCAACATGTAAAATGTAGACTAACATAACAATATAAAACATTATGGATTATCATAAGTGAGATGTTGTGCGTAATTGACAAGATTAACTATCTTATGCCATTTGCTTGACTAAAACAAAACTCAGGTCTCTTTAAATTCTAAAATCATGTCGAGAGTCGAATATCACGGAACCGGGACAAAGTATTGGGCTAGTAATAATAAGTGATTAAGTGTAACTGTGTAAGATAACAACTTTATCTGGTGGACACGTAAGATCATGATCTTACGTGTAAACTCGCGAGTTTGACAGGGAAGTGTTTCAAGTCAATTTAAGACAATCTAGTTGTTCCGTTACCCAACTTTGCTGTACCCAAAGGGATTCAAAATTTTGTTCCTCAATAATAACCTAACTTAATCCAACCAATTTGAGAAAATGGGGATTACACATTCACAAAGTGCGCGGTATTTCTACATTTAGGAGTATATAACTGCCAATTCAAAAAGGGGTATGTTATTAAGAAACCCGCCCTCCTCTCCCAAAATGTGATTGTAATACCCCCTTTGAGTTTTTTATTTTATTTGTATTTTTATAATTATGTTTTTGTTATAAAACTGTGAAACAAAAAATGCGGAACAAAGACTATAAAGTTTGACAAGTCAAAAATATTAAACTGTCAAAAAATATATAGCAGAAAAAAAATCTTAATAACACAAGCCATTCAGAAATAACTAAAAAAAGATGTACTAATAGCTTTCATGATGTTCAAAACGGCTCAATATATACCAATTTATCTCTAAACTCTACACATACTACATTTACAATTCACATGCATAGACTCGAGGGCTTAATGGAGTTTCCCTAGGTTAGTTATATTACATGGAAGAAAATAGGTTAGCTTGGAGTTGGATGTTTGCAAAACGCACACACATTCTTGAGGTACATACATCTCCCATGTATAAGGTAGAGTATTTACACATATACATGCATCTAGAAAAATATCTGAGTATCCATATGATTATGCATAGACAAGAGATCTCATGTGAGATATGCTATCACTCCATATATCTATTGGGAATCTTATCTTCACACAAATATGTTTGAGGGTAAGCATTGAAGAGTAGTACGATACTACCATGTCTATCTACAATATCTTCAAGCAACTTACAAGTGGGTGTCTACTTGCACAAATCTTACCGATTAAGTATCAACTTGGCACATGTTAAACTCCACATACTATCTTACAAAAGGGCATACTCTGATGGTTATAAACACACCAATTCCTCTCTACTATCACATCTATAGCTTAACACTTTTATCAGAGTGTCTAAACATTCTTATGAAAACCTAGTAATATGATCAATACTAACTTGATCGTCGGAGGGGGTTCCCCCGGCTTAGCCTTACATAAATTTTTTTTTGGATTTTTTCAATTGGATTTCGCAATTCAAAAACTATTTAGACCTAATTAGCACTGATTCATACATATTATTGAGACCTAATTATATCTTGTTTATAGAAATTGGAAGACATAACAATGAAAAAGAATAAAATAATTGTAACAAAATCGCCTCAATAATTAGAAAAAAGTTACCTTTAATCATTTCCATATTTAAGAGTTAACATCAAAACAAAATTGTGATCCATTCCGTGTGTTAGTATTGTGTGTTTGATGTGATTGTAACTGTTGCTAAAAATAGGGTTAATTACAATAATGGTGGTCATGTTTTTCTATAGAATGAATTGAAGATTGAGATCTATTTGTGGAATGTCTCTATGATATTAAACCACATAGTTGAAACTATTATTTACACGAGTTTGACTTATTCTTTGTTTTTGTGATTTGTACATACCGTATGGGAGAGTGAACATAAGAATGACACATCAACAGTAATTAATTAACGAAAATATTTCAAACACCATTTCGGCCATTAGCCCTAAATAGATTTTTTTTTTGGTTTTTTTCAATAGGATTTCATAATTCATAAATTATTTAGACCTAATTAGCACTAGTGCATAAATATTATTGAGACCTAATTATATCTTGTTTATACATATTCGAAGACATAACTATGAAAAAATATTAACTAATCGTAACAAAATCGCCACAAAAATTAGAAAAAAGTTACCTTTAATCATTTTCATATTTAAGAGTTGACATCAAAACATAATTGTGATCCATTCCGTGTGTTAGTTTTGTGTGATTGTAACTGTTGCTAAAAATAGGGTTAATTACAATAATAGTGGTCGAGTTATGTATATATATATATATATATATATATACACACACACACTAGTAACATAACACCCGCCCAACGGGCGGGTTCGGTTCATAAAACCTTTTTTGAGACAATGTTTATCGTTTAGTTCTTATGGTTGCCGTGTTTGTATAAATATTGAATCTTCAATCCTCTTTTTTGTTGGATTCTTGACAGTGTGACATATAATTGTTCGTGTGAGAATACCGTCTTTGTAAAATATTAGAAGATGTCCCAATGCATTTAAATTAAGTTTACCATAAAAACAGGTTCGCCTATTATGTTTGGAAAAATCTAGATTAAAAAATATAACTCAGGTAAAGAATATTGTATTATATCATACCCTTTTGTTGCCCACCATTGTCTGCTGGCCAAGCCAACCTTTTTAGATTAAATATGTTCAACATGTAGAACGAATGAAAGAATGTAGATTAAACAATACTCTGAATTAATTGTGACATAAAAAATTGAAATAATCAATTGATAACTGTTATACCGTCTAACACGGAATGAATGAATGTTATTAGTGTTTTGAGAAAAAAGAGTACCTACAGAACGAAGCAACATATAATATGATTAGCTAATAAAGATAGATAAAAAATTAAATGTTACACCTGTGATGATCAGTAAAGAAAAAAAAAGGTTTACTAGATCAGTTGTAAAAAACTATAATATAAAAATTAGTTGTTAGATAGATTACTATTGGAAGGTGATTTGCACAAAAAAATATTGTGTCATGATATTTATACCCTTGTATGGGTGAGCATAAGTAGAAGTGATCTACGGGTATATATGATAAAGACGCAATACTTTTGAGTGTGATAATCAATTTTAGCGGCGTGCGAATCACTTCCCATTATTATTAGTTTCACTACACCAAAAACGAGTTTTCAAGATGCTCTGTTTTTGAACCATACCTTTATGACAACTTTTTAGATCTTTATGTAGTCGCTAAATATGCTTGACGACAAATGTTAAAGATAGTCTATTTATTTCCCTGACAAATGTTAAAGATAGCATATTTGACATAAAATATGTTTAAAAGATTACCTTTGTACGATACAAGACTGCAAAAACTAAGAAGTTGATGATATTAGGGAAATAAATAGACTATCTTTAACATTTGTCGTCAAGCATATTTAGCGACTGCATAAAGATCTAAAAAGTTGTCGTAAAGGTATGGTTCAAAAATAGAGCATCTTGAAAACTCGTTTTTGGTGAAGTGAAACTAATTATAATGGGAAGTGATTCGCACGTCGCTAAAATTGAGTATCACACTCAAAAGTATTGCGTTTTTAACATATATACCCGTAGATCACTTCTACTTATGCTCACCCATACAAGGGTATAAATATCATGGCACAATATTTTTTTAGTGTGCAAATCACCTTCCAATAGTAAACCTCTTTTTTTCTTTACCGATCATCACAGGTGTAACTTTTAATTTTTTATCTATCTTTATTAGCTAATCATATGAGTGTTTTCTTACAAACAAAAATGGTATATAAGTCGAAAGATGATATCAAGCAATAACCAAGGGCATATAAGATATAATATTTATATTCAGGCATGCATATATACAAACTATCAATTAAGCTATCTTAAAAAAATGATAAGACTACCTTTTCGCGATACGTATGACAATGATGATGAACAAGATTGCAAGAACTAATATCTAAGTGTTGTTTGTGTTGTGAGCCCAAAATAGGGTGAAGATAATCAATGCTTAGCTAATTGCCAATTAAGGTTACCGGATATCACTTTCCAAAGAAGATTATTCGACCCGACGCATGGGTTACACGAATACCTCCTTGGGATAAAACCAAGTGTTTGTTATTGTTTTAGGCACAAATGAAGAACTCTTCGCTCCTAAGTGTTCTGTATGTTTTCCATGCAGTTATAATCTCCTATTTATAGGGGATATACTCAAAGCCTAGTCAATGGAATTAAGAGAGATTAATGGGACCATTAATCTCTTCCATAATTAGTCTCAATAATTGTAGGAATTAGTGGTTACATAACCAATTTAAACACGGTCATTTAATGCAGTCAAACTTGCCACATGAATAGGTCAAAGTTGTTACAAGTTAGTTGAATTCATTGTAGCGAGGTAAATCCTCGAGTGTCCTGAACACTTAGCTAGCTCACTAAGAAGTTTCTATTTTCATGCTTTCAAATGAAAGACATGAATGAGGTTGATAATGTATTAGGGATAAAGGTTAAAAGGCATAGTGGGGGTTATGCTTTAAATCAATGTCATTACATTGATAAGATTATAGACAAGTTTCAACACTTGAATATAGACGAAGCAAACACCCCATATGAGTCATCTTGTAAACTGGTTGAGAATAATGGAAGAGTCGTTTCTCAAATAGAATATGCAAGTGCAATAGGTTGTTTAATGTATGCTACACATTGTACTAGACATGATATTGCATATGTTGTTTGCAAACTGTTAAGATATACGAGTAATCCAAGTCAGGATCATTGGAAAGAAATTGGAAGAGTTTTTGATTATCTTAAAAGAACTAGACAAATTAGATAAATATGATTTAGTGACTGTATCACACCTTAACGATGACATGACACACACATGACATGGAATTTCGAAATCTCTTTTGATTTTCAAATATATATTTCAAGATATACTCCGTAATTAAATTTGATATTTATCATATTGATATCTTTTGATTTAAAAAAATATATCAAGATATACTCTTTGTAACATATTAGTCAAACTATAAAACCTGACAGAAGTTATTTAATCATAGTAACATATGATATTACAGGTTAATTTTAAATCACGATATGTAACATATAAATTAAAATATTGAATAATATTACACCCTACATATGGCAATTAGATATCACATGTAAATGACATAATCATGATGCCAATGTAATATGAAAAGCATAATGCAACATTGCAGATAATATGATACATATATATACACCAATTATTAAATAAACATTAGGTTAAATTGAATCGTTAACAAATTTTTTGTATATTGTAATATACACCGGTTTAATTTGACTTATACATATATCTTTCGGTTCATATACAACAAAAGATATTTCCTTTTGTAAAAATAATATGCATTGTTATCAAATAAAACTGTACATGACTAACATTAAACAATTATATGATCAAAAACCCTACTTACAAACATGAATGTATTTTCAATATAGTAGGATACGCTACAAATATTTATATTTGCCATTATTTTCACATATATATTCGTAACAATCATTAATAGTAACAAGTGTATCTTCTTTGCCACTATGTTGATCTATTTTTTCTTCTCTATATGTAGGATGATCCCATACAAAACCTAGCATTTTGAGATTAACACCTTGATTTTTGTTTTTTAATGCATATGTAACAGGTTGCATGTTAATCTTCTGATAATATGTATGAGGTATAGCTAATCTTTCGAATATAATATGTTGCTTGGTCATTGTATTTGGTTGTTTCATTTTATAGGTACTTTTTTTTCTCTAACCCCTAATAACCATCATTATAAGGTATGGCTAATCTTTCGAATTGTCTCATAATTATTTAAATTCGCACATTGATTTTTGTTTCCTAATGCACATGTAACAGGTTGCATGTTAAGACTCTAATAATAGCTATGAGGTATGGTTAAAGTGTCTAATATTATCTGTTGCTTGGTCATTATATTTGGTTGCTTCATTCTGTAGGTACTCTTTTTTCTCAAAACCCTAATAACATTCATTCATTCCGTGTTAGATGGTATAACAGTTATCAATTGATTATTTCAATTTTTTATGTCACAATTAATTCAGAGTATTGTCTAATCTACATTATTTCATTCATTCTACATGTTGAACTTATTTAATCTACAAAGGTTGGCTTGGCCAGCAGACAATGGTGGGTAACAAAAGTGTATGATATAATACAACATTCCTCACCTCAGTTATATTTTTTAATCTATATTTTTCCTAATATAATAGGTGAACCTGTTTTTATGGTAAACTTAATTTAAATGGATTGGGACATCTTCTAATATTTTACAAAGACGGTATTCTCACACGAACAATTATATGTCACACTGTCAAGAATCCAACAAAAAAGAGGATTGGAAGATTCAATATTTATACAAACACGGCAACCATAAGAACTAAACGATAAACATTATATAGGTATATAGGCAATTATGTTGGTTAGAAAAATATATTTTCTTTTCTTTTTTGTATTGTATCTTATGAAACTGTTCAAATTTAAAAATTTCTTAGTCGTCTCGAGCGAATTGGAATGTATCAAAAAAATTCAAACTCTTTTAAAATTTATAATTTTTTTTAAAAAGTTTTCTGCTTCTAATACAAGTTTAAAAATTTAATTCGACGACATACATGTTTACATTTTCCAAGTTAAAACTTTTGAAAGGGTTTGATTATCCTCCTAATTTACAAGTTGGTTATTAAGACCTCCTTAATCTACAAGTAATACTTCCAATTTTTTTTTTAATTTTTATAATTTTATTTATATTGTAAAACTGTGAAATAAAAAAACGAAACTGAAAATATAAGGTTTCATAAATCAAAGGTAGTCAAAGATGAGTACGGAGCCGGATACTGTCTTTTCTTGTTAATAAAGTGGTTAAAACCGACAGAAAAAAATGCGGAACATAAACTTTAAAGTTTTACAAAAGTCAAAACTTGTAAAATGTAAAAAGTTTTGTTAATATAGTGGGTAAAAATGGGGTAGAGTTGGTAGGGGGTATTTACCCTTTTGAAAGGGTTGTGTTATTAAGGCCACCATAGCCTACTGCAAAGTACAATATCTATCATCTCTACCTCCCTTTTGTCCCTCTCAGTTGACAGAGTAACTCTGTTTTTTTCAGTTTCTGTTCCGTATTTTTAACAGTTTAATATTTTGGCTTGTCAAACTTTATAGTTTTTGTTTCGTATTTTTCGTTTCACATATATTTTATTTACTTGTGTTTTCTATTTGCTTAACATTTGTCTTTTCTTTTTTCTCAGAAAAATTTAATTGAATCAACTCCATTGCTTTTGTCTTGAAAAACTTTGATGCAAATATAATATTATAAAAACTCTAATAGTTGGCCAAAATTATACATTTACGATTAACTTTAACCACTAATGCCAAACCGTAGCTAAAGCACAAAAAATCAACTCATAATTATCTTTGCTTTTAAGGAAATTGATGCAATTAGAGTTTGTTGAAAACTATAAACTGTCAACCACCTATTAAATACAACGATCGAATCTATTATTATTATTATAGTTTTAAATGACTATTAACGGCGCTTTAAAAAAACAATGCAACTATGCCATTAGAAATACATTGCAACAAAATTATTCAGGCTTGGCTTGAGTAGGATTCGATCAAAGCTTGAGCTCGACTTGAAAAGCTTGATTGTATACAAAATCAATGTGTTCAATAGCCAAACTCATGAATAAACATGTATATAAAGTAAAACAAACAAAAACCATAACATTAATAAAACTTACAATAACATTTTCGTACATTCGTATGTCCTTTATCGACTTTTTGGAGATAATACTACATCGCAATACATTCATTAAGTTTATTGAAAATTATACAAAAAGAGGAATAGCATCAAGAATGGTTCAAATATCATCATGTAGACGGACTTCTAACGCCTGAGGCATAACTTGAGGATCTTCATTCACCAAAAACTCAACAATTTCATTAATCCCAAGTCTATTCATAGCATTTGTCCGATGAAAACGAATATCCTCACCACCGTCTGCAGGTCTGATAAATCCGAAACCACGGATGTCGTTAACATACACTACGGTTCCGGAACGGCAACTTCTAACAGCATGTGCCCAACCCGCACCTTCCCTCGTCACCGAAAACTCAACACTTGCACCATCATATATGGTTGCGGCTTGATCACCTTCTACAACAATTCCCCAAAAAAAAACCGTATCCTCACCATCGTCTGCAGGGTTGATATGCCCGCAATCTTTTTCGATGGAAAAATCAGCTACAGTTCCGAAATAACGGCGGCCCTTAACGAGCATTACCCACACAGCTAAACTATAGCCTAAACAATCTAAGTAAGATCAAAGATCAAGATGATCCAAACAGCTTTGAGAGCCTTTTATTTTAGAGATGAATGAATTGTTAGCCATCGGGATGAGATGATATATAGATGCCAAATTTACATATCAGCCCCTAAACAATGAAAGCACCACAAAACTTGACCAAACATTATTGTTAGAAATATAACAAAAGGAAATAATTATCCAACTTGACCAAGCATATTACCTTTATGTGGTATTATTGCAAGTCATATCACCTTTTGTCTCCCACTTCATATCGTAAATTATTATCCCAGTGTGTATTATCGAAAGTCATGAGGCCTTGTACATGATTGTGAATAGTAGAGGTGGCAAATCTTGCCCATATGGTAATTCATGGGCTCTTTTGGGCACTTTTTTAAAAATTAGGGGGCACTTT
>BQNB010102226.1:13994-24292 GCA_026074375.1 Tanacetum coccineum
TGAATCTTTTCAGAATCGTTTTAGTGTTATGTATCATGTTTGTTGTTTGTTTGTTGTTGTTCAATTGTCGTTAAACTAGACAAATGTTGTGTTTGAATGTCGTCAACGGATCTACATTTGTCTAATTAAACTTGTCGTGATAGCATTTTAATACCGGCTTAGTCCAATAATCACTAGTCCAAAATAGATAGATCATAATTATTTGTGGCCCAACTTAGTTGTTTTGTTAAGACTCGGCCTGTTATAAAACTATCAGTCCAACATCCATGTAATACTCGGCCCATTGTTTTTTATATTTGCCCATCTTTTTCGGATAATACAATATAAGCCCTTGTCATCTTAAATGATTTTTAGCCCAACAATCAAACCAATAACCCGTTCAAGTCCATCACAATGAAACTGGCCCACCATCAAAAATATAACCCGATCCACATTCAAATCATATACCCGGTCCATGATTCCAATCCTACATCATCCAGATATATATAACCCGGGTCCAACTAAATTAGGGATAAATCACAACAATCCCTAATTTTACTCCCACTATCTAACCCTAATTACACAATCCTACGCAGTCACAATAAATTCTTCTCAAAAGATTGATCGTGTCCCAAAAGTTTGATCCAACTATTCTTACAAATCCAAACTCGATTCCCTCATATTACAACCGCCCCCATCCTCTTAATAATCTTTGCAAAGAACCTTATAACTCCTCAACAATATGAGCACACGCAATCAAACGAACCATTCAATCATCCAAAAGATAATTGAAATACTACAAAGACCAGGAAGGTATAATCTTCAAGATCTTGCATAAGGTCTAAGGTAGGTGTTGATTGATTTTCGTTTTGTTTCTCAGAAATCGAAACAAAGAGGAACCCAACATACTTGTTTTGGTTCTTATCTTTTGTATTCGAATATAATGAAAAAGTTATACTTCTTACAGATCGATGATGAGTTTTTCTTTTCGAGTGTTTGATCTATATGGGTCTTGACATTAATTGAAACACACGAAAAGACAAAACTAAGATCTTTTATATGTATCTGTTTGGTTGAGTCTTGTTGAGGGATGAGAGGGGATGAGATACGATCATATGTGATGATGGGTTAAGGGATTAGACACGGATTTGTTGAAGTTTGAAATGTGACGAAGGGTAATTAGGTTAGATTTTGTGATTTGTTGGATTTGTGTTAAGGCTGTCGTTGTAATTGATTGTGGATTTTGTAATTGTTGTTGGTTTGTCTTGATTCATGTGATTTGAATCTTGTCATTTCTGTTTCTTGTGTACATACCATGACTCATTGAGTTTTGACCGGTTGTCGAGATTCATTCTCGGAATTGAAATTGTAACTTTTCTTTAAATATCGTAAATGATAAGTTGTTGTAGATTTGAATCTTCAGTAAAAACCATTTCCGGAACCATTTTTGGAAAGAAAGCCTGAAACTCGGAAGAAGCGGTTTAAGATCCGAGTTTGACTAAGTCTTCTGAGTTTGACTTCCGAGTTTAAATTTTTAACAGTTCCGAAAATGATATAGATCAGAAATTAGTACTTAATTGTTACCAAAATACGATAAAACCGTAATCTGGCCTCAAATGTTAACAAATAAGCACATATACAACTGTTACAATCTGATCTTAAAAAAACACATAAAAAAATGAATGAACAGTAACCGAATTTGAACAGTAACCAAAAAGTGGGATGAACAGTACCGAGTATGAACAGTACCGAAACATGAACAACAAACACATGATACAATACACCCCTGCAGCTCTGATGCCAATTGTAAGTAATAAAGATATCACTAACAAGAGACAATGATCCGGAGGTCTGGGAGGATAAAATAAATGTTTAGCCATATTATTATTTAGAGAGAGAAAGGTAAGATGTGTGTATTTTTTAAAGAGAAAAACAACACACACTTATAAGATAACAATGAATCCTCACCCCTCCATGGAAGTATGGAGGGGGTATTTATAGTCCAAACACAACTAAACTATCCTAAATAGTCTAATCTAGTCCCTGCGTGTTTGACTATTAATAACTAGTGTAATTTCATGTAAGTCAACATATTTTAAGGCTAACGGTATTTTAGTTATCTAAGTTAAACCTAAAACTAATGCAAAAATAAGGGTTTCATCCTGAGAGACTGGCACGGTTTTGTAAATCTAACCGAATGTTTTGATGACAAGTAAAGCAATAAACACACACAAGAAGACAAATAAACGATAGAGGAAAATAGTCGAGAACTAATGTAAGAAAAACGTATCAATCATGAATAATATGATAAAACGCAGGTTTGTTTAATAGTGCAATGATTAACTTATCTCGAAGGGGCATATCATTCCTAGACTTAGGCGGTACATCATCCTAAGACCTAGACACGTTAATTCTGTCACAGTTAGAGCATCCACATAAAGCATCCTTATATATTGATTATAATTCATCTAGAGGATGACACCGTGTATGTCATACTAACCCTAGCTCATAGAGGCTTTACCCACTTACTACTTAACAGTAACTTGTATTAGGTGGTAGTCCACAATCCAAACTATACCAACGATCAGAACTTATTAGTTAGTACTAAGCCACTACCTACTACGGTACAACCAGTTCAATCAGGCAAGCAGGACGTTATTAGTGATCCTATTTGTTCCACATATACTCATTACTATATGGAGAGCTATCCTGGACTCTTAGCCTATGCCCAAACAACACCAAAGTTGCAGCGCTTTAAATATGTAGAACTAGACCCAGCTGAATGATAGGTCGCATACTTAAGCACGTAAACAAGTATCATGTGATAAACATAATCAATAAATCAATGATAAATTAAGCAATCGAGATATAAACAAATACCAAACATTCAGATCTTCATAATAATGGCTAATACCTGAAGGTATTAGCCTTCAAACGTCATAATAAATACAAGAGTAATAATTTAGCCAAGGTAAGCTAACCGAGTTAACGAATGATACAAAAAACTGAACGATTACTAAAGTATAAGAATTACACGATGTCTCCTATTAAATGAATTGTGTTGCTCAACCTCTTATGCTCTTTTTCCCTTTTGAAAAATCGACTTTTGTGGTTTAGGTATCGAGAATATGATTTAGCATACTTAAAACTCGTTTTTGAGCCTTCTATTTATAATGTCTGGAAGTCGGTTCAATACGGCATATTGGGCTTTTCTTGGAGTAGAGACCACGTTTGATATCTCCCAGAATATTATATTCCATATCTTGAATACGGTGTATTGAGGTCTTCTGGATACGGCGTATTGGGCTTCAATCCTGAGTGGTCTTTTGGTGAATGCAGGCACGGATACGCCGTATCTTCTTGATGGATACGGCGTATTGGTCTTCAAATCAATAATCTTCAAAATATCTTCATTTAAGCTCCATAATGCGCGCCTTTTGCTATCTTTCACCAACTACTCCATAATTACTGCAATTCTTAAATATAAACGATTAAGTAACAATTCTTTTCAATAATTATACAAAATGGGTTAATATCGTGGGACAAATGATGCTATAAAATAGACGTTATTTGATGTCATCAAATATCCCCCCACTTGAATCCTACTTGTCCTCAAGTAGCCTTTAGAAGTTTACAAAAAGGTATCCTTAAGGATATTTTTTCGTTAAAATTTATTCGATCAATTACAAGTACACAACCAAACACCTCACGAAGTAAGAAGATGAAAACACTCAAATCACTCAACTAATCTATGTGGTAACATGTAACTAATTCGCTCAATTGCTCGGTCGTGACGAGTATTCTATCATAGGCTTGGCAAGGATACACATCTCCACCACTAAAGCTAAGGAGTAACAAGTTTATAAAGGTAAATACGGGTTTTTGAATGGAAAGGTGTACGGTTTGATTACTCTAACTAATCTTTCATCGATCTCA
This sequence comes from Tanacetum coccineum, assembly GCA_026074375.1. Taxonomy (NCBI): domain Eukaryota; kingdom Viridiplantae; phylum Streptophyta; class Magnoliopsida; order Asterales; family Asteraceae; genus Tanacetum; species Tanacetum coccineum. The sequence goes on from BQNB010102226.1 coordinate 17,910, forward strand.
ATATTCCAAGAGGGCGACAAAGACCACACATACACACCCGAATCCACGGGATAGACACATGTGACTGCTCATTCCCACCTTGAAAAAGCTAAAGATTAGGACTAGTAGAGTAATATAGGGTAAGAACCTTCTAACTTTCACCAAAAGTCATAAACCAACGAGGCAGCTGAGACATGCATACACACCCGAATCCACGGGATAGACACACACGCTCGATCACATCCTCGTTCGAGTAAAACCAGCGGCTAATCATTAGGTGAGAGGGAAGTAAATTGTTGTTAAATAAAATCAAGAAACAAATAGATTAAGACTAAGATACAAGTTGCTAGACACTTATTTTCCTGACCGTTACCATGATAAAGACACAACTATTTACAACGTCTTGATCATAGATCAAAAACAACAACCTAAGTTGGCGTTCCCGTAACGATCAACTTCCCAATCATCCCAAAACTTTACATACTCTACAAGGTAAGTGGCGATATCTTCCACTTTGTACAATACTCTACATCATTGATTTTCTTAGACGTATCAACGAATAATCGATCCTTCGTGTAATTCCTTTGGTAATTCTTGAAAAGATTATCATCAAACTTTCTCTCTCTTTTTGTATTTTTCTCATTTTTTTGATTTTTTTTCTTGCTAACTATACTTCAAATCTCGGTGTAGTTTCACCATCTTCACGATCATAATAATTTCGGATAATTCCTTTGGTAGTTTCTTCGTTCTTCGGATTCACCATTAATTGTGAATGTAGTAAAATCACATTAGCTTTGACTACTAATATACATTCTAATTTGCAATGTGCAAATTTCCAACCGTCACCAAAGATAGAAAATGACACAAGACTCGGGAAATATAAACTTTACACTATAAGCAACTAGCAACTGTAAATTAATACATAATCTAACAGGGTAGGTTTAGGTGTAATGGTGTAACGAAACAAATAGTTGGTGTAAATTCCTAAAGGATTGGCTCTACGGGTTGTTCTAAGGTTATCTTACTCTAAAAATGAGAGTAACAAAGGGTTTAAACGGGAGGTTAACTAACCAGTGTAGTTAGTTAATAAACAACATGTGTAGGCGATTTTGGGTGTAATCCTAAGATTTGCCAATTTATACAAGTTACTCCATCTAAATCCATAGTACTTATTGTTGCGGTCTCGAATAGATATACCAATCCAAGTTCTAAAGTCTACTACATCACCGGCAACAGAAAGGTTAAATCCTCTCAATATCTATCAAGGGTTATTGTGTGCGGGTTATGTAACATGTTATTTCACAAAAGTATGCTTGAAAAAAAAATTAAGCATAATTTAAGCTTTTTATTGTGAAAATTTGGACAAGTAAGCATTCTAATTCCATCCCCCCACTTGAATTATACAACATCCTCGTTGTATATATAAAACATTAAATACGGGAATTTAAAAAGAATTAGAATGAGAAACTCCCCTGATAATTTCTTGGTAGATTCTCCAAGTTGCGTTTATGAGCAAGATTGTGTTGAACAGCCGCCTTGAAGTTTCAAGACTCCAACACTTCAGTATCTCTAGATTTTGTAGATTCTCCACCAACATCGTCGATTTTTCTTTCACGAGGTCCTATAAAAAATATAGGAAGAACATGTGTATTCCTATCTTGGTACCTACGGTTAATTTAAACTAAACTAAATAAAATAATTACGGGTCAGTATGGTGGATACGGCGTATCAGGTTAGTGAATACGCCGTATTCAAAATCAGACAATAATGTTTTTTAAGTGCAATAAAAATAAACACTGATAATGTCCAGACAATCAATACGCCGTATGGTATAGAGCGGATACGTCGTATTGATGTCTGGGAAGATAGACTCAATAACAAAATTAAATAACAATCCGGGTTGTCTCCTGGGAAGCACTTTTGTTTACAGCGAAGTCTTTAAGTTAGACTTTTCTTCAGCTTCTCTTCATTCAGCTCTAGTCACCTTCCAGCCTTCGTTGTTTTTCTGAAAAATATCTGGATAGATTTTTGACATATTATTTTCGTTTCTTTCACAACTATCAGATTTGTAACTTCTTATAGCAATATACTCTTCATTGGGTCTAAGCGAGTATTGAATGGCTTCAAACTTTTCTGCTTTACACTTTCTTTTGTTAGGTAGCTCATTGATAGAATTGGATGTATTGCTATATTTGCGCTTTGTCTGACTTTGTTTTTCAATATCACGTACTCCATAGGCTTTGAAGAACGAATCAGTAGCAGTGTTGGACAGGTTTTCATTTTTAGATTCCTTCAACTCATTACTGCTCGAAATACTGTTATCCGCATATCTCTTATTCCAATTTCTATTCATCCAAGCGTGAAATATCACTTTTTGAGTCCTTCCATCCACTTTTTTATGGTATTTGAATGATGTGTTTATGTTTGATAAGAATTCAAGTGGATCAATCCCCCAGTTCTCTCCTTCGTCTAACATTTCATCTTCTCCATCGTATAATTCGGGATAGAATCTACAGAAGAATTTCTCAACAAGTTCCTCCCAAGTGGTGATTTTTTCATCTCCATAACTAATCCACCATTCTTTAGCATCATCGGACAACGAGAGAGGAAAGAATTTCATTCGTAGTTGATTGGAATCTACTCTAGGAACGTAGATCAAATCAACCATTTTAAGTAGCTTAGCAATATGATCCACCACGTCTTCATAGCGAGTTCCGTGATACATGTTCTTTCGTAATTCTACCAGAAATTCTTTGTTGAGATCAATTTTTATGTCGTTACTGGTGATAGGAAAAGACAACTCAATAAAAATTGAAAATAACATTCTAGGTTTGTCTCCCGGGCAAGCACTTTTGTTTTACATAAAGTCTTTAAGTTAGACTTGCCTAATTGTAATCACATCCTTATAAAAAACAATTTGAGGATCCGAACGGGATGCCAAATGGCACATACAAAGTCTTAAATTATGAAAATGATGGCATCCCTTTGTTAAGATCATTTTTAAAAACACAAAGTGAAAAAAAACGAAATAATAATTTTTTTTTTAACATTTAAATCATTGATAAAAGTTTCAGTTTTTAAAAAAATTTATTAGATGTATCATGACTTGTTTCCAAAAACTTATTTGACCCACGTGCATAGGCACCATCGTCGGTATTTATTACATTACCCCCCAAAGACTGTATTATATCGACTTCATTATCATCATTGTCCTTTTCTAATTTTAAATCATTGGGATGAAATGAAATTGAAGGGGAATAGATCATTAAAGTACAAAATGTTTTATTCCTCTTCATCATATTCGGACAATGATGTTTTTATCATTTAAATCAAATTCATCGATATGTTGAGGGCTTAAAATCAATTCAGTTAATAAATCTGATTTAGACGTTTGAGCATTATTGTAAACAATGGCTGGAAATTCATTCTCAAAATCTTTAAAGAAGTCTAAATCATCAAAACAACTGATCGTAGGCTCAGGTGATAGAAGTGAAGGCAAATTGACTTTTTCATTATCGTTTCCGAATCCGTTTTCAAATCATTGTAGAAATAAATTATTAAGAAAACGATTTTTTTGTCAAAAATTACAGGTGTAATTCTTCATTGTCGGAATCGTACAAACGAAATTCTAAAGTCAAATTTAGCGTTATGAGAACTTACTGGGGCTCACAAGAAAATGTTTTTTCCAGATGATACCCATCATTAACAGCTAATAGCTGGAAATTCGGTTTCAACGGATCTGAGGGTCGTGAATGTCTTCATCATACCAGATCTTACCATACTTAGCAGTTTCCCAATTAAACACTTTCCCACGTTTCGGGCTTTTTCTTCCCTCGAAGACTGATGTATTCCGCTAGTAAAGTTTGGATCGTCCTCTTTGTTACAATCATTACGAGAAAAACTAAATCAAATAATCAATACGTCGTATCAGTGAACTGAATACGGCGTATCACATAAACAAATAAACAAACAAGCAGGAATATAAACTACTCTAAACACACCAAATCCTAAAAGGTTATAATCTAACTAAAAAAACCAAAATATAAAATAAAAGTCGCAAGATTAATTTTTCACTCCCTGCAATCCCCAAAAACTTGATGTTCCTTTGTAATGGTGGTATATATTTTTATGATTCAAGTTTTAAATTTATATTTTGTCGACTTAACCAAAAACAACACGATTTTGAAATCGGCATGTAACCCCGGTCGGTGGTAATTCGTGTAAATAGGTGTCGAACACTTGAACGAGGTAAATCTCAAATTATTTTAATATTTTGATTATCCAAGTCTATAGATATTCTAATCTAAGCTCAAACTTTATCAATCCTATGTTACATCTAATCCCCTAATTCTAACATGTCAAAGGGGGATTCTGCTGAAAGACTGCACGAGTTTGTTTATCTAACCTAAGGTTTTGATGACAAGTAAAGCAATAAACACACACAAGAAAACGATAGAGAAGCGGTCGAGAACTAATGTAAGGAAAACGTATCAACCATGAATAATCCGATAAAATGCAGGTTTGTTTAATAGTGCAATGATTTTCTTATCTCGATGGGCATATCATTCCTAGACTCAGGCGGTACTTCTTCCTAAGACCTAGACACGCTAATTCTGTCACAATTAGACGCATCCGCATAAAGCATCCTTATATATTGATTATAATTCATCTAGAGGACAACACCGTGTATGTCGTACTAACCCTAGCTCATCGAGACTTTACCCACTTACTGCTTAACGGTGATTTGTAATAGATGGTAGTCCACAATCCAAACTATACCAATGATCAGAACATTATTAGTTAGTACTAAGCCACTACCTACTACGGTACAACCAGTTCAATCGAGGCAAGCAGGATGTTATTAGTGATCCTATTTGTTCCACCTATTCGCATCACTATATGGAGAGCTATCCCGGACTCTTAGCCTACGCCCAAACAACACCGAAGTTGCAGCGCATTAAATATGTAGGACTAGACCCAGTTGAATGATAGGTCGCATACTTAAGCACGTAAACAAGTATCATGTGATAAACATAATCAATAAATCAACGATAAATTAAGCAATCAAGATAAACAAACCAAACATTAGATCTTTATAAACATGGCTGATACCTGTAAAAATACACACGGTTTGATATATGAACGATTACAAGAGTTTTCCTATGATCTTGAGTCTCTTTTTTGACTTTCTAGGCTCCTTTATTCGTCTCTTGGTCGACTTTGTGGTTTAAGGATTCACTAGCATACCTAAAACTGAGTTTAGGGTCGTCTATATATATAGGGTCTGGTAGTCGGTTCGATACCGCGTATTGAGAAGCTCAATAAGGTGTATTGGATGACTTGGCGTAGGCTCCAAGAATAAAATAATCCAAAATTCTTACGCATGAATTTAGATACGGCGTATCCAATTTTTGGATACGGCGTATTAACCAATACGCCATATCCGATTTCTTAGATACGGAGTATTGACCAATACGGAGTATTGGGGTTTTTGGATACGGAGTATTGGCTGAAAATGTATTTTTCTTAATTTTTGACCAAAGTATCATATACGGCGTATCAATAGCGTATTCTTCAAAGTCAGGCAATGGTCTTGAGTTTTTCAAAGTCTTTAGATACGGCATATGCTTCTAGAATGATACGGCGTGTTGATGTCAGAATCAACGACTTTCTGAAAATCTTCGTTTAAGCTTCAAAACACATCTTTTCTCCATCTTTTGCCAACTACTCGATAATTACTGCAAATAACAAAAATAAACAATTAAGTACCAATTCTTGCAATAATTACACAAAATGGGTTATTTACATGGGATAAATAATGTTATAAAATAGACGTTATTTGATGTCATCAATAACCTTACTTGATTAAAACATGGATTCAAGGTAGTACAATAGGATTTTGAGGCCTTAAAAATGACCTATAAAGCTGCTAGAATGACTAGGGTTCGTCTCCCTAGGTTTATACAAAATTACACACAACGGATTTATATTCATAGAGATATCGATGCGACGACGTCGCTTGGAAATCCTAACGCCGTCGCCACATAGATGATTCTAGATCCTCTTTAAGTCAGCCACAACCTAACGCCATCACGAAATTCCTGACGCCGTCACTATATAGATCACGACGGCGTCACTTTATGCCTACGACGCCGTCTCTAGCCACTGTATGCATAAATCTTCAAGAGATTTGGTGTAGGTTCGTAATCTTGTCCGTTTCTTCTCCAAATGAGCCCAAGTCAGATATATTTCCTCCAAAAGCCATCTAATTGCTGAAAACCTAAAAACAAACGATTAAGCATGTAATCTGGGCATATTTGCATAATTTAGGAGGTTAAATGACCCTGATATAGTGTATAAAATGAATCCTCATCAAATACCCCTACACTTGAGATTTGCTTGTC
>BQNB010102227.1:0-20207 GCA_026074375.1 Tanacetum coccineum
CTAGTCTAGTTGTAGTTTAGGATGTTTATTTATATTATGCTTTTATGTTTACTCTTTAGTCTTGTAAAATTCATACCTTTCAAGTATGGGTTTATTCTAATTTTATGAATGAATGGATTTATCTTATTAGTATGATGGGTGATTTGAGTGCATTTTTTTGGGCTACTTCTATTTTTTTAGCCAAGACTATATATTAGTCATGATATGGCTCCAAGTTAGAAATATATCTTGCACTAGTCTTTCTAACTCGTTTTTGTAGCAAGTCATCATAGCTCGATCCCTTGTTGCCCCAAACGAGGGGGGTATACGTCAAGGGGGAGCGTTAGGATCGTCGATTCTTTTCTCATCTTTACTCGACGACTAACCTTTTTGATTCAACAAAAAGGGGGAGAAATGAACTGAAACTCATTAATAACTTGTAAACTTTATTTTTATATAAAATGAGTTTATATTTTGTCATCATCAAAAAGGAGGAGATTGTTAATACAAATAGTGTCTATAAATGTTTTTATATATTTTTTGACCTCTCTATGTGTTGAAGATGACAAAATGTAAAAACATTCTACGATAAAAATAAATGTATACACGTTGTTAATCGTAAATTTCCATTTCGATGTAAATCACTTGAGATATGTATAAACAAATCATTAAACTTGATTAGTGATCGAAGATATATCTTTTTGTCTTAAACTTTACATTTTTTAAAACGTAATAAAACCTTTTTACAAAAATAAAAATATACAAAATATTTTTATTTAATAAGGAAATGTTTTAATTATTTAAAATATATTCAAATCTGGTTCCCCCTCCCATAATGGACAAAACTCCACCAGATAAACATTTCCTCTCTAAAAGATAAAAAGGGAGCATCTACTTAGGACAACCCCCTTATAGTCAGAACGGACCCCATATATATCTTGGACCGTGGGACCGTCTATAGTAGAGACGCTTCCTTCTCTTTTCTATAAATAGTGGACTGTTCCCTAGCTTTTTTCCAACCTTTTGCACACAGTTTTCTATCATACTTCTCTCTCTACATCTCTCTAAATCTTTCTAAACCTTTGATCACGAACTTGCTTAATCTTGTTTAAGTGATCCATTCTTTCTTTCTTCCCTCAAGTACAATCCAGAGTTGGGGGGACTCGGAGTCTATTAGTAGAGACGTGTGGCGCCTCATTCTGTTTTTGTAGATTAAAAGAGTGGATTGTTCACCTAGCTTTGTTCCAACCTTGTACACACAGTTTTTATACTTCTTCTTCTCTCTACATCTCTCTTACATCTCTCTAAATCTCTTTCTAAACCTTTGATCATAACTTGCATTAATCTTGTTTTAAGTGAATCCATTCTTTCTTTTCTTCCCTGCAGTGCAAGAGAAGAAACACTCGTATTTTTGCCAGTGTGTGATTAGTGCCCTTTTATTCATCTAATCTTCTTCTAGATTTGATCTTTTATATCATTCTTATGTAGTTGTGTAGATTCGGATAGTGTATAAATCTAAAAGTGTTGATTGTGTGTCGGTTAGTATTTTAGGCCTTAAAATACATCAGTGAAGTGGTATATTGGTTCTAGCTGTAGATTGGTTCTAGCTAAGATTAGGACTCGACATTTAGCTTAGTGTCGGAAATTGGTATAAGCGACGTGTAACGGTTTTCTCCGCCTGAAGAGAGCTTGTTGACATAGTGAAATCTCGCATCGGATACTCAGGGAGTAGAGTAAGGCACAAAAGAGCTTCGTTGCCAAACCACTATAATTCTCGATGTTGTGGTTTTATTGTTCTATATCTTTATTTTCATATCGTCTTTTATATTCCATAGATATAGTTTATATTGTGTTTGTATTGTTTACAAGTAGATATATTGTTGATGCGGTTGTCATTAGACTTCAACAAGAAGTTTTACAACTCCCTAGGCAGTGCACCTAATCGTTGTAGTGTAGTATAGGTAAGACTCGGGGATTGTTATCATTCTCTAGGGGAATAGGTTGGGAAGGCTCGAACAGAATCTAAGAAAGATCTACAGGGTTGAGAGAAGATTCTTTTTGTATTTTTAATTTATAGAAAGCAGGTAAAATCATATGGTTGAGAGGTTGGTTTATTTTATCTAATTAAACTAATGATAATAAAATAAATCTAAACTACTTTGGTGATAACTTATATGATAAACGAACATATTTACTTAATCATGCACTACTCCTTAGATTGCTTCTCCTAATCATGTTGCTTTGTCACACTTGTGATGATCTGTGTAAGTATTTCCTAAGTCATGAACGAATTACACGAATCCGCCGTCTACGTAATATTTCGTTAAGGCAACGCACAAGTAAGGTAGTTTGAAGACTATTACAAGGCCCCTAAGAGTATATTACATGCAATTAAAATATCTTAAGAGGGATCAACCATATTAGGGGTAAGGTAGTATGAAGACTGTTACCGATGGTATCCTTTTTACACACTCGCGTTTCCCTAGACGTCTATGCCAATTTAATATCTTATGGCTAGTTTTCTAAAGCCTAACGTGCACATCCATCACAAGAAGCACCATTAAAAGGATCTACAATCTAAGTTTCATTCAATCATACGTAAATACTAAAGGATCTAGCCTAGCATGTTATAAGAAGATAAAGAACATAAATCAATCAAACAATACATAGACATATTAAAAGATCAAAGGGATAAATGAACTTTACTTGATTAAAACATGGATTAAAGGCTGTTACAATAGGGTTTTAAGGCCCTAAATACGGCCTAAAAAGCTGCCAAACTCGAATATAAAAGTTATGGTTTGACTCCTAAAAGTTACACACTAAAAACCCTAAAATCACTTTTGTATATATAGGAAAAGTGACGCGACGACATCGTGTTGTAATCGTGACACCGTCTCCACGTATAATATTCTAGAGCCACTTTAAGTCGGCAACGTCCTGACGCCGTTGCTAAATCCATGACGTCGTCACTTTGAAAATCCTGACGCCGTCGCTTAGTAATCACGAGGTCGTCTACACGCTTTGTATGCATAATTCTTCAAGATAAACGGTGTAGAGTCGTAGTCTTGTCCGTTTCTTCTCTAAATGAGCTAAAGTCACGTATATTTCCTCCAAATGTCATCCAAGTGCTAAAAAAATGAAAACAAACAATTAAGCACATAATCCGGGTATATTTGCATGATTTAGTGGGTTAAATGACCCTGAAATAGTGTATAATATGACACCTCATCAAAATCCCCTACACGTGGGACTTGGTTGTCCTCAAAAAAATAGGCTTTTTATCTAGACAATAGCAATATTTGGGGTATTTTACCTACACTTTAAAAGCAGGCATAATCACTCTTAAAAGCCAGTTTACGACTCAGACCTTCTAGACCTTATAATTAAAAGCACGAAAAGCATATACTAAGCACTCACATAAAGTGTTTGAGTCACTCTATCACGTTAGGTGGTAAAATAAATATTCTAACAATATGGGGAAACGGGAAAAATAACAGCTCCATTACCTTGTCATAACATTAAATTACCATGGGGAGTGTGGCATGTAAATAAGGCTCAAACCTCCACCCTAGTAAGGTCGCAAGTCTACAAGTCAGTTTACTCTCATAGATGTCTTTAACAAAACGGGTTAGTGACTAATACGTGTACCCGTAAAATTCAGCAGTAAAGATAACACTAATTGGAAACGCAAATTAGGATGGGAATATAATATGGGGTGGCTTTTTATGGGTGAATTTTTATTTTTGTGGGTGACAAGGTGATTTTTTTTTCTTAACCTAAACATAGTATATATATAGTAATAATTGCTTAATACATATATATAATATATAACCAAAATATCAAAATAAGAGAGAGTAAGTATTCCATAAGGCTTTTAAAAGATTACTTTTATCCAAGTAAAATCCAAAACCTTCCCGGGTTATTTCTCGACGAGGCGTGAATTGAAAATCGAGGTTAAGTTCGTGATCGCGTGATTGAATGATTAAATGATTTTTTGATTCTATTTCTATAATTAAAATGCAAAAGCAAGTAAAAGCAAGCCTAAAACGAAAGCAATTAAAGTTAAAACACGAAAACGATAACGGGATCAAAAACCTGAGCTTTAAAAACCTAAATCTCCAAATTTTAACCCTACAAATGCAAATTTAATTTTTAAATGTCCTAAATGATAAAAGAAAATTTTAGAAAAAAGAATTATATTTATTTTATTTTTATTTTATTTATTATGAATTAAAAACTGATTTAATCTAAAAATATTATAAAAAATATTAAACTAATTTATAAAAATCTAAAAAATTAAGGAAAAGTACTTTATACTATGAAGAATCTATGAAAAATGAAAACTTGAAAATTGGCTGAATGAATAAGCAGATAATAAGCCAATAAGCTCGAACTAGCTAAAATTAAAATGAGTACTAATAATAAATGTTACAAACCTATTAATGAAAAAGACCCCAGGGTAGTTGGTAGTGAGTGTGTGTGCTAAGGTGTTGGGTGTGTGAAGGGGAGGTTACAGGTTTGACCCTTGTGGCTTCCCTTTTTGTGAATTTTTTTTTCTTTTTGAAAAAGCTAAACTATAAGCTAAACCTAAAAACTTTAATAAAGAAACTTATTTCAAAAACTTATCAAAAAGCTAGAATAAGCACAAATTAAGATGACAGTTTGGTTTTCAAAACTTAGTTTAGAACTTAGAAACTTAACTAAAACTAATGGACTAAATAAGCACCGTAGAAGACAAATAAGCGTAAAATAGATTAAACTAAAGATCTATTAAGCAATATTGAACTAAAATAAGCAACTATAATAGAGCTGAAAAAACCAAAAAGCACGGCAGTACTAACTTTGGACTAGTATTGCTAGATTTTGATTAAACTGCAAGGCCTTTTCAAACTCAAGTAGCACTAAGAATAAGAAATAGCTGAACCCAACAATCTAGGACTACTAATAAGCATTTAGGAACAGATTTGAGCACAAACAATAAGCTGATAAGCACATTAAGCCCAAAACAGTTTGCACAAATTTAGACTCAAAATGATTTTAGACAGTTTTGACATTACTTTTGACACAAAAAATAGCTTCAAAAAAGCTTATCCTTCAAAACCTAAAAACTCTAACAATGAATAATCAACCACAAATGAACACATAAAATCTACTTTTAAGAAATTTGAACTAGAAACAAGCAAGAAAGTGATATGTCAAAAGTGAAAGTTTAGCACTAATATTTTTTGGATTTTTGAACTTTTTTATCGAAAGACTGAAACTAAGAACAAAGACTCAAAACAGATTTTTGTATGATACTTGTGACCACATTTTGACACTCAAACATCAACCCAAATGGCTAAATGGAAGAATTCTCACAAATAAGCTGATTTACTATTTTTTTTGACTTAAAACTTTTAACATCAAATGCAAAACCTAATAAACTAGCTAGAAACAGAATGGAATCTATTTAAACTACTAAATAAGCTAAGTTTAAGCTAAATAAAACTGATTTGAAAGCTAAAAGTGACTTTGAACCTCATTAGACCCATTTTTAATGCTTAACCCAAACACTCCCTTAAAATCTGAAAAACCATTTTTAAACTAAATTACACCTAACTAAGCTATGAATTTTGAAAACAGATTAATATCTAAGATTTAGAAAGACAAATAAGCAAAAATTTAAGGAAATTAAGCATTCTATAATAAGCTAAGTCTAAAAGCAGTTTAGACTAAAAACAAGGACAGTTTTAAGAAAACAATACCTAAAAGGTTTCTAAGCTAAAAACTAAATAGATAAACATTTAAAAGACATAATAAGCAAATTTAAGCATCAATAAGCCAGACAACAAACACTTAATAAGCTGTTAACAAGCTAAATAGAGAATTAAGCTCTAAAGGAGAAATTTAAAACTCACAGATGCCTTTGCTCAAACAAGGTTACAAATGCTCAAAAGAGCTTATCAACAAGCTCTAGCTTGTTTGCACAAGCTAGTAAAGTCCATAAGCCCATCCCAATTTGGCTTATCTTCCAATAAGCTAAGGTATTTTGGTGAGAATATGCAAAAGAAAACTCAGTTAAGCTATTGAGAAGCTTAACTGAGTATTAGTGAGTTACAAGAGCTTAAAGAGCTTAGAAAAATTGACTTGGAAACAGTTTTAACATAAAAAGCATAAGTTTAAAACAGGTTTGCTCCAAACATATGACCGGTAACAAAAGTTTATTATCTATCTACAAAGCATTTTGCAGCTAAAACCCAAAACAAACAACATATAACCCTAATATGTTACTACTAAAAACATCCAAATCATGCGGTCGTTGTTTAATATCAAGTAGTTCAACGTACATAGATGAAAATTTAACATCCTAACATAGAATTCATAACAAAAGACGCAAATTACCACATAGCAAACAAGCACATATGCTTAACATGAGCATGATAAATTTTTTTTCTTCAAATACTGGGTAATAGTGACAAAGTAGCGATTCAAGCATTTAAACATTCATCTCTTCTCTCTTTGGGCATTGGTTAAGTTCTCATCGTCGGGTAGTTCTTTATAGAATTCGAGAAAGGATGGTGCTTCATTTTTGTCAGACGATGAAGATGAAAAGGAGAAAGCCAAAGGAGAGGCAACTCTCTTTCCCTTTTCCTTGTTAGGATTACTTGAATTGTCCAAAGGATCCATGACATGTTCATGGAATGTGAACCTAGCAAGTGAGATAATGGCTTGAGGGTTTGTTTGGAGGATTTGATTTTAAAGACGAGTCAAAAGCATAGCAAATGGCATGGGACCATCGCATTTATTTTTGACTTCCTCCTGTCAATAAAGAATAATCAAAGTGAAGTTGAATTTTCTTTTGATAGTTGATTAGTAAAGCATGTACTAGTACACGCATTTACTCGATTTCTATTGCCAAGAGTTCAAACGAAATTTTCCCTAAAGAATAGTTGTTACATTTCCGTATTTTCAGGTCACTTACGACGTCATATATTTCACTATTTTTTTTTCTCGTACGTGTTTACTTTTAATTTTATTAGTTAAGTTAAATCACGTAAGCTATAAATTATCAATTAGCGTAAACGGACACCAAACGAATTAAATTTTTCGTCAAGCGAGCAATATATTATTTTTACGAAAGTAATAATCAACTTTTTTATATTTTATTTTATTTATTGGTTACGTAAATTGTTTACGTTTCGTGATAAATTACGTTTAAGCATACCCGGAACAAACAAAATTAATCTACGCTTCAACAAATACTTATGTTTATAACAAATGCTCAAAGTTTTATAAAACTTTACCTACATTCATCACTTGAGCCAAATTTACCATGAAATAAATAAACCAATACATACACTTTACAAAATTATATAATATGTTTAAAGTTACCAACTTATACTAGGCAAGTAATACTTTCATTTTGCAAATAAGATATTAGCTAGTCAATTCATTCCCTAAATTTCATGAGATGATTTCTATTTTTGGGAACCAAGTCATTAAATCCTAAAGACTTTCACAAGTCTTGACCAAAGACTCCTTAATTCTCTCATTGTGTTTCTTTGACTAGTCTTAGGACTATAAAAGGCTTGCACTAGTAAGTAAACTCATACACTTCTCATTTGAAAAGAAAAACTTCACCATATACTCCCTTTGCCTCTCTAAAACCCACGACCAACATCAAACCACCACCAAATCCATACAAAATTTTAATTACAACACTTACTCATATTCCTACATCATATCTAAGACCTATCAGAAATATTTTAAGCTTGGGTTAAAGCATTTACAAGATTAAGCAAAGACAAAGAGAAAATTTAGGGTTACATGGAATTAAGGGTTTTAAAGTGATGCACGCTAGGTTTGTAAATCTAAACAAGGGCTTAGATTTGGTTGAGTGGTCATCAATCATACATCACCATAAGTTATCTAAAACCCTTTAGTCCTTTATAGTTTATCATTTTATGTGTTGTTATAAGTTCTATTTAGCAATAACACCATTAAGGATACTTTTAAACATGGTAAAAACATATTTCTACTAGTGGATCATGGTATAACATTTTTACATCTGTTATGAGGTTGATAATATCAATGAAAAAATGGATATACAAGTATTGTAACATGTTGTTAAGTGTAAACATGTATATGTTATAAACTTGTTAATTTAAGTTTACTTAAGAAATGTTTTAAGGTTTTTAAGCCATAGATAAAGGACTTGATACTTTGGAACTTAAGGACACAATATGGATCTTGGACCTATAATATGTAGACAAGTATATAAATAATTCCTTGGAAAACTTGTGGTTAAATTATTAAGTAAAAGCAATAAAACAAGTTATAAAAATGGATATGTATAAGTATTATAAAGGGGCTGTTTTGGTTCGAACCTTGGTAACAGCCCTACCATGTTTTAAAAACGATAGTACGCCCTCATGATGATTCAAAATGAAAGAAACTCGAAAAGCTGATTTATAACGAAAAAGATACGACATTTCAAATTTTACCGTTAAATATATGCTTTTTATAAACTAATTTTTATATAAGTTACTATTCAGCACCAGAAACTTATACTTTTAAAACCAATCATAAATCGAGTAAAACTTTCTTAATCCGAAGAACGTGCCGAAGAATCGCTAAAAACGGAGTTAAAACGAATAAGTTATGACATTTACGAGATTTACGATAACTAATCTATAAAAATAAATATAATAACTGTTATGACAGTAAAAAAACCACTATTCACAGAAAAACTCAGATTTGAAAATGTTTATAATTTTAATAACTCGTCTTAATACGAAGGCGTGGACGTAAGAAACGAAAGAAACGGACTTAAAACGAGAAAGTTACGCCAGTTTTACTAAAGTATACTTATAAACGTTTTTACTTTATAAATATGATTTCACTAAAACGATTAGATGGTGATGTAGCTATATAGAATTATATGTGGTATTAGTTAATCAAAGTACTATATTACTAGGGAGTTTCATAATGAGGCCTCTTCGGGGTGGCGTATCGATGAGTTGTTGGATTTACGATTTAAAGTGTCCTAGCTCCTCATACGTCACTACATGACCTCTTAATTATGATAGCCCGAACGATAGTATGATGAGCTATACGACCTATAAATAATCAAAGTGTTTAGTACTTATACAACCTATATTGGATTAGGTTGCATTCGATCGTAAGTGTGACGCATTTTCTATTGTGAATACTTGTTGATTACCATTCACTCGAGGTGAGTTCATAGCCCCATTTCTATCTACTTGTTTTACAAACTCTACGGGGTGAAATTACATGCTTGTTTTACTACGGACACAAGTGTTTTAAACTGTATGCTATCCAGATTATTGCCTGATTATTATTGCCTAAGTTACCACAGTACCATCTAAGTCCCTAATATCATAAACCGTCAATTGCTATTATAGTGAGCGCTAGTGTTGTGGATAGATCTATCGGGACTAACAATCCCCATCGGAATTTATGGTCACAAGTTGATCATGGTGCATTTAACATTTAGAGAACTGTAGGCTGTTTTGGCAGACATCCTACCTATTTGGGGCAGACAGACAGTTAAGGCTTCGGGGTCATGAGCTTAGCGCAATAATACATGTTTTGGACTACTGAATTTGTTTCATAGTCTACCATTACTTAAATCTTGTGATCCACACTTTTACAGACAAACCTATGAATTCACTCAACCGTTGTGTTGACCTTTAGCATGTTTAATTTTAGGTCCTAAGGTATAAGCTTAGATGGGAGCCGTGATGGATATCAATGAAGATGGATTCTGTGTTTATTTAAATTCAATGCAACTTTTATCTATAAAAACTTAAGTCACATTCGGTATATGTACACTTTTATTTAATTAAAAACGTATGTGGAAATGTTTATGACTTTTAAAACATATGGGACCTAATGTATGAACTCTGATATTTTGCTATGGCATCGAATGAAATCTTATCTTAAAACATCCATTTAAGGTCGTTTCCTATATCTTGATTGTTGTACTTTGACGTAGCACCCCATTGTTACCATTCCGCTGCATACCAGAATTTGGGGGTGTTACAGATTGGTATCAAGAGCCAAGGTTATAGGGAACTGGGTCATTTTCAAAACCTAGTCTATAACCAAAATTTTTACAGATTTTCTTTTCTTTCATTTTCAAAATACAGAATCCTTCATCGCTGATCTGATATCCGCGCGCGCATTCCCTGATCCTTACTCTTCTGATTATCATTATTGTATTATATAGTTTATATATAATACTTGGTTTAAATTCGATCCCTTATGTCTATCTTCTAGCGTATTACTATTCATTCGTATCGGTCGATTATATAAATATTGACCATTCCGATAAATTCATGAGTATTATAGAATTCTTATTTTCTTGGTTAGTATCATATACCTCGACTCAATGTACTCTTACAAATTCTTACCGGATTTTGTACTTGTATTATTGACAGAATCATGCCGCCCAGAAGATTGAAAAAGAAATCTATTAAGAGGTTGGTGGAAAAGCGTGTGGCTAAAGCTATTGAAGAATACGAAAAGTCTAGGGCTAATCTAGATAGTGCTGGAAGTTCAGGAGGAAACCCTGGGAATGCTGGAGGAACTATGAATGTGCACGGTTGTTCGCACAAGACTTTTATGAATGGAAAACCTCACACTTTTAAGAACGGGTGTTGTTGGGTTAAGGCGTTGGATAGAGAAAGTGGAGCAAGTGTTTGAAACTTGCAAGTGTGCTGAAGAAGATAAGGTTATGTTTGCTGCTAGTACTTTCGAGGGTCGTGCGTTAACATGGTGGAATGGGAACGTGCACACTCTAGGGCTCGTCAATGCTAACCATATTCCATGGACTGAATTCAAGACGATGATGACTACGGAATACTGCCCAACAACTGAAATCCAAAGGATGGAGCAAGAGCTCTGGACTTTGACTCTGAAAGGAGACGACATTGAGGCATACAACAATCGTTTCCATGAGTTGGCCTTGATGTGTCCTGAATTGGTGCCCACTGAAAAGAAGAAGATTGAAAGGTACACTCGTGGGTTTCCTGAAAGAATCAAAGGAAATATCACTTCTTCAAAGCCTGCAACTCTACATGATGCCATCAACATGGCCCGTGAACTGGTTGAGCAAGCAGTTCAGGGTAAGGCTACTAGAATTGGTGAAAGCAACAAAAGAAAATGGGAAGACCACCAAAGAAACACCAACAACAATAACCATAACAACCACAATAACAACAACAACAACAACCGCAACCGAAACAACAACTATCACCAACAACAAAACAGGAGGCAGGAAACTGCCAGGGCCTATGCTGCAGCCCCAACTGAGAATAGAGGTTATGCTGGGAATCTACCAAAGTGCAACCGTTGCAACTTTCACCATAGTGGGCGATGCCCTCCAAAGTGTCAGAAGTGCCAAAGAACTGGTCATCTGGAGAAGGATTGTAAAGCTATACTTCCAGGTGCATGTAATGATTTCCTGTAGAATGCGATGTGTTATGGGTGTGGTGAGAAAGGACATCTTAAGAACAAGTATCCTAAGGCAGGGAACCAGTATAATAAGGAAGCTCGTGCGAGAGCTTACGTGGTAGTTGAAAATCCCCAGCAGAATCCGAATGTGGTTACGGGTACATTTCTTCTTAATGATCACTACGCTTGTATCCTCTTTGATTCTGGTACTGAGAAGAGTTTTGTATCTTCTGCGTTTACACCTTTTATTGATATTGCCCCAACCGCTTTAAATACTAGTTATGAAGTAGAGCTAGCAGATGGAAATGTGGTTAGTACCAACACTGTTTTACGTAGTTGCACCTTAGTCTTGCTTAATCACGTGTTCAAAATTGACCTACTCCCGACCCGACTAGGAAGTTTTGATGTCATTGTTGGTATGGATTGGTTGTCATACCATCGAGCTATCATAGATTGTTATGAAAAGATTGTCCGTATTCCTCTTCCGAATGGCGAGATTCTTGAAGTACAAGGCGAGAGGCCGGAAAAGGATCCTGGATTACTTGAATGTATCAAGGCTGATGAAAAAAGCTTGATGACATTCGGGTTGTCCGAGACTTCCCTGAGGTATTTCCAGATGATCTGTCAGGATTACATCCTGTGCGAGAGATAGAATTCCGCATTGATCTGATTTCAGGTGCGTCGCCAGTTGTTAAATCGCCATACCGATTAGCTCCGCCAGAGATGCTAGAGTTGTCGAACCAACTAAAAGAGCTTCAAGAAAAGGGCTTCATTTGACCTAGTCACTCACCATGGGGAGCACCCGTGCTTTTTGTTAAGAAGAAAGATGGTGCGATGAGAATGTGTATTGACTATAGGGAATTAAATAAGTTGACTATAAAGAACCGCTATCCTCTTCCCAGAATTGATGACTTGTTTGATCAATTACAAGGTGCGTGTTGTTTCTCCAAGATAGATCTTCGCTCGGGATATCATCAGTTGAGAGTCCGAGAAGAAGATATACCGAAGACCGCGTTTAGAACCCGATATGGGCATTTTGAGTTCACAGTCATGCCATTTGGGCTGACGAACGCACCAACAATCTTTATGGACTTAATGAACCGCGTCTGCAAACCGTATTTGGACAAATTTGTAATTGTGTTCATTGACGACATCTTAATCTACTCAAAGTCAGAAGAAGAACATGAAGTCCACCTGAAGACGATTCTAGACTTACTCAAGAAGGAGAAGTTGTATGCCAAATTTTCAAAGTGCGAATTTTGGTTACAGGAAGTCCAGTTCCTAGGACATGTGGTCAACCGTGACGGTATCCACGTGGATCCTAGCAAGGTTGAGTCGGTCAAGAACTGGAAGACTCCTGAATCGTCAACTGAAATCCGTTCATTCTTAGGATTGGCGGGTTATTACCGGAGATTTATTGAGAATTTCTCCAAGATCGCCAAGCCCCTCACCCTGTTGACTCAAAAGAATAAGACATATGTGTGGGGCGATGAACAAGATGAAGCTTTCCGCATTCTAAAGGAGAAGCTATGCAATGCTCCAGTGTTAGCACTCCCCGATGGACCAGACGACTTTGTGGTCTATTGTGATGCATCAAAACAAGGTTTTGGGAGCGTGCTGATGCAGCGGGGCAAAGTGATAGCGTATGCATCAAGACAGTTAAAGAAGCATGAGAAAAATTATACCACCCATGACCTGGAATTGGGTGCGGTGGTGTTCGCTCTTAAAATCTAGAGACATTATCTTTATGGGACGAAAAGTGTTATCTACACTGACCACAAGAGTCTCCAGTACATATTTGACCAGAAAGATTTAAATATGCGCCAAAGGTGGTGGATCGAGCTACTTAGTGACTACGAGTGTGAGATCAAGTACCACCTGGGCAAGGCAAATGTGGTGGCAGATGCCTTAAGTAGAAAAGAAAGGCTCAAGCCAAGGCGAGTATGTGTTATGAGTATTACTATTCATTCTGGACTTAAGACTAAGATTTTGGAAGCACAGGGCGAAGCTTCCAAGGATCTCAAAGCTCCAGCTGAATGGCTAAGAGGATTAGAAAAACACTTTGAACGACGAGATGATGGTTGAATTTACTTCTTTGATCGTATATGGATTCCATCAGTTGGTGGTGTAAGGAAACTGATCATGGATGAAGCTCATACTTCTAGATATTCAATACATCCGGGTACGGATAAGATGTATCATGATCTGAGAGACTTGTATTGGTGGCCTGGTATGAAGAGAGACATTGCTGAGTACATTAGCAAGTGTCATACGTGCTCTAAGATTATAGTCGAACATCAAAAACCCTCAGGATTACTTCAACAACCAGAAATCCCTGAGTGGAAATAGGAGAAGATAACAATGGACTTAGTTACAAAGTTGCCTAGAAGCAGCGGTGGGTATGATGCGATTTGGGTCATTATAGATAGATTTACCAAGTCGGCTCACTTCTTACCCATTCGTGAAGATTACAAAACAGAGAAGCTGGCAAGAATTTATATCAACGAAATCATAGCAAGACATGGTGTGCCAGTGTCAATCATTTCAGACCGTGATGGTCGATTCGCGTCACACTTATGGAAAGCTCTTCAAGAAGCGTTGGGTACAAAACTACACATGAGTACGGCTTACCACCCTAAGACCGACTGTCAGAGTGAGCGTACTATCCAGACGCTGGAAGATATGCTTCGAGCTTGTGTTATGGATTTTGGTGGTAGTTGGGATACTCATCTTTCATTGGTTGAGTTTTCTTATAATAACAGTTACCACACGAGCGTTAAATGCGCACCATTCGAGGCTCTGTACGGGCGAAAATGTAGATCCCCTGTGATATGGACTGAAGTTGGAGAAAGTCAGCTTATTGGACCAGAACTTGTACAAGAAATGACAGAAAAGATTTTTCAGATTAAGGAAAGGTTGAAAACGGCAAGGAGTCGCCAGAAAAGCTACGCTGATAAGAGGCGTAAGCCTCTTGAATTCAAAGTTGGAGACCGAGTGTTACTTAAGGTATCTCCATGGAAGGGAGTGGTACGATTTGGTAAGAAAGGAAAGCTGGCACCACGATATGTGGGACCGTTTGAAATAGTAGAGTGTGTTGGACTGGTAGCTTATCGGATGAAATTACCCCAGGAACTAAGCTGTGTTCACGACACGTTTCATGTGTCTAACCTCAAGTAATGTTTGGCTGAGCTAGATGTTCAGGTGCCTTTTGATGAGATCGAGATTGATGAAAATCTGCGATTTGTCGAAGAGCCTATTGAGATTGTGGATCGAGATGTGAAAAAGCTAAAGCGGAGAAGAATCCCATTAGTCAAAGTTCGTTGGAACTCTCGGCAAGGAGCTGAGTATACTTGGGAACGTGAAGACCAATTCCGGAAGAAATATCCGAATCTTTTCTCCGAACCCGTACCTTCCTCAAGTGCCGCAACTTGAGCCTTGAGGACAAGGCTCTTCTAACCGGAGGAGACTGTAACATTCCGTATTTTCAGGTCATTTACGACGCTATTTAATCCACTATTTATTTCTATTCTCGCACGCGTTTACTTTTAATTTTAATAGTTAAGTTAAATCGCGTAAGTTAAAAATTATCGTTTAGCGTAAACGGACACCAAACGAATTAAAGTTTTCGTCAAGCAAGCAATATATTATTTTTACGAAAGTAATAATCAACTTTTTATATTTTATTTTTATTGGTTACGTAAAACGTTTACGTTTCGCAATTAAATACATTTAGGTATACCCGGAAACACCAAAACTTTTCTACGCTTCAACAAATACCCACTTTTATACCCAATACATAAAAATTACACCATAATATCACAAAAACACTTCCATGGCCGGTTATAGATATGAAAAACCAAAGAAATATCTAACTTGAAAACATGTTTCCTTATTTTCATGGGATGATTTCCATTTTAGGGGACATAGGACTCATATCTTCCAACAATGACCAAAGACTTCCTTAATTTCCTCAATATGTCTAAGACTTCCTATGTACTCTTTGACTAGCTTATTTAACATGTATACTTGCACTCCTAGAAAGAAATAATCACACAACACATTTTACTTAGCAAAACAAACTCATTTCTCTCTTTTTGCCTCTCCTAGCCACGACACAACCACAAACCACCATAAACCACCCATACAATTTCATTTACCTCATTTACAAACATCCCTACAACATATCTAAGATGTTCCTAGGTGATTAGAAGATTTGGTTTGAGGTTTACAAGGGTTTAGAAGTTGTTACTTTTCATCCTACTACATATCAAGGTTATCTAAAAACCCTACATCATTTACTTTCATGATTTCATATGTATATAATGTTTATATGGCTCATCACCATTAGGACACTTTTTGTGACACCCCGTAAGAAAATTAGATCCTCTTTTTGTTAAGTAAAAATCATGTACTAGAAGTTTGCAAGTTTACCAATAATTTTCAACGAGAAGTCATTTTATGATCGTCAATGCATTATTTTTTATCATGGAACGTTTAAATTGCACACGAATATCACCATTAGTACTCTATGTCTAAAAAGATATTTTAGAACGCGTAACGATAAAAACCATACTTATTTCACTCTTGTGAAACGAGGCCAAATTACTTGTAGCACTTTATAAAACTACATACATTCAAATTAATAACTATGACAACTATGATAGAGTCCAACATAAATAAAATAAATTACATGCATATGCACATGAAAGGTCCAACATCAGATATACATGTACATATGAATATACATAATTTAATATGCAATAATGAAAAAACATCCATCATCACAAATCTTACACACTACCCTACTACTTTATTATTTTGAATATTTCCATCATGTGATACGTATTATCAATCTGATACAAATTGAAATGAAAGAATAGTAGAGATGCCTTAATAGTAACTATTCTTTAGCAGTATTATAGAAAAGGTGATCATCACAAATAGTATCATACAATAACAGTAGATGTGAATAATATCCTTCACATGCATGGTTTCAGAGGACTAGTAGTCACCTTGTAGTATAAATAGGCACCATGCACGAGCTATTCTATCACATCTAAAATTTGAAAAACAAAGATTTCACAAATTAGTGAGAGTTAGGTTTTCATTTTATTGCATTCGTGAGCTTAAGACGCCGGGTTGGAACGGGTGGAAGCCAAGGGAGGTTGACCCATTTCTCGTCACCACTTCTCCTCATCGTCACTTGGAAAGCTCGTATTGGGTAAGTCACCTCGTAGTAACTACATCATTTTCTTGTAGCATAACACACGACCTAAACCAAAACACGTTTAGTCTCGGCTAAAGCCTCAACCTTGGTTGACTAAAACGCGACGTAAAACCCATGTGTGACTAGTACATATGTACGCATGCAAAGGGTAGTCGTGAAATTTCATAACCTACCAACGTATAGTGAACTTGTAAACGATGTATGCGTTAAGAACGAATAGCAAACCACTGGGGTTTGCACACATAAAATAACGACCTGATATGCATGAAATAACAACCTGTAATAGACCTTGTAAAAGCCACACTAACCTTGGTAAGCCGGCCAAAGGCCTCGGCCTTGCTTAGGCTATGTATGACACATATAGTGCACGCATGCCTTGTGCTTACGCACGCATACAAGAGCCCTCGCTACACACATAAAATAATAACTAAACACCAAATTAATAGACTACACCTTCCGCGTAGAAGACTAGTATCGAGACCAGAAATATTGTAAGAACCTTAAGTATATCATGACCAACGTTTGGCTCGTAAGAGGTTAACAAACCCTAGGGTTTCGCATGAAATATGAGAAAACCCTCATGTGGAACTCTCGACGTGTAACATAGGCATGTCCACGAAACCCAAGCCAAACCACAGCCGAGTGTTGCTTACTATGGGTGTGTACCACAGTAGAGTCTTGCTCGCTGTGAGTGCGTCATTTACGTTGCAAGAAAGAGCACTCCGTGCGTATCGTTTCGAAGCAAAAACCTTTACTTGTGCCGCATGCTAGCTAACGAGTCATGGCAAGCATTGCTTGCTGTTGAGGCTGCGTGCTCTACATGAAACGAGAGGTCGCTGATGTCTCAAAACATAGCCCTCCAGTTATTAATCACATAAGTCACGCTCATATTCAAAATTTGTATATAAAAAAAAAACTAAAGCATGCATGCTGCGTCTGTTGGGCAGAAAGAAAGAAAAGAAAGAAAAAGGTAGAACATGGGATTTATATGAGTGCATGTAATAAGTATTATTGTGAAGAGAAAACACAAGTGGGTATAACCCCCTGTTACTCGACAGAAAATAGATAGAAAATCTCTACATATATATACATGTGGGTCTTATACGAAGGAGAAGGAACCAAAAAACAGTGAGTTTAAAAACTCACTGTTGATTTCGTCAGTTAAGCAACAAAAGGAAAGAAAAGTGGCAGGACATGAATTATTATATGTGGTCACGTGATGCATTTTGTAGAATATAAACGAATGCAAGTTGACATAGAAGACCATCATACTATTTTCACTTATAAATTTTGACGTAAGATATATATATCACATGCGTAGCTATCGAACTCTCGGTTCGAGCTCCGAATGGGTTGACAACTTGATAGCGAGTATATTTATTTGATCGCATATAGTTATTTTAACAAGTATATTTATTTAACGAGCATAAGCTAGAAACGATAATTTATGATACTTTAAAATTTTTAACAATGGAAACGAACTTTTAAACCGGTAAGAGAGTTGGTCCCGGCTCATACATTTTAATTAACACCAAAAATATTTTCAAAAACTATTTGAGTTTAAATTATGATTTTAAAAGCCATATGATTTAAATTATAATGAAGCATAAGAATATTAATTGCAAGTAAATAATTTTTAATACAAAATCTTTAGACAATTTCACGTGAACTGCAATATACAAAATGGATGTTTATTCGAGACTTAAGATATAAATAAGCGAGATAAACATATGTATGTAACTCAATAATTATTAAAAATAATAGTTAAATTATTAAAACTTAATTGGTATTATTTTAGCAAGGTGACCATGTTATAGCATAGTTCTATCAAGTTAAGTATAAACACTTATAGGGGCGTAGTCGTGTATCATCCCTAGAGCCAATGGTTTAATCAACACCTTGAAAACGTAAAACGTTAACTCATAAACGACAATGCCTTTTTACACCTTTGCATAAGCCAATTTATACATTAAGTATTGTTAGAATGTAAACTCAGACTTTGTCATAATTATTTAGGTGTTTGACTGCGTTGCTCTTGACGTGCATTAAACTATATTCAGTTACAGACGATTAGCCAACAAGGTGAGTTTTCATAGCCCCTACTCTACTGTTTTAAATCATCTTTTGGGGTGAGAACATTGCTTATTTTAAACATGTGAATACAAGTACAATTACTCATTACTGATTGGTCTAAGTCCCGATTTAACCCAAGTTGCTATAATTGCCCGATTTATCATGAACCGTCAATCTTTGTGAGCGCGAATGTTATGGATAGATCTATCGGGATTGACAATCCCTGTTTGTCTTGGACTGACATTAGTCAAGCAAACACAGTTTCATTTGAGTCAGATTACGGGTGTCCCGGGTTAGACACCTGCAAGGGCATTCATTTATTGTTGGTATATGTTAACGCTTCGGTGTCATGAGCTTAGACAATAGTAATGCAATTTATATGACTTTGTATCTGTTATATTGTCATATGCGGGTGAAATCTTATGATTCATAAACACTATATTTTCGCTTAAACAAACCTATGAACTCACCAACTTTATGTTGACACTTTAGCAATGTTTTCTCAGGTATTAAGAATGAAGATGCTATATGAAGTCTCATGCATTGCAGTTATTTTCCCGTTATCCGAAGATCACTTGTACTATTTAAAACAATGTTGTATTGTCTATTTGATGCTTCCGCTGAATGTTTAAACAATTTATTATTTCCTAATTCAAGTGATCCATTTTCTTAAAACGTCTCATATAGAGGTCGTTCTGTATTGCTTAGAAGTATGATAATCATGAAGTCACGCCCCCTCGGTTGCCATTATACTCTGATATTTTGGGGGTGTGACAGATTGGTATCAAAGCCCTGAGCTATAGAGAACTAGGTTGCATTAGGTAGCACTAGACTATAACTACTTATCTGCTTAACATGCTTATTATGCTTCTATTGTCTGTCATTGCTGGTTTCTCAATATGGGGTACATAGGAATCAACAATCAAAGGAGTACATATATATTAAAATGGGATACATGTGAAATAGACATATATGAGATACATATACTTAATATGGGTTACATGTGTATTAAACATATACATATACTTAATATGGGTTACATGTGTATTAAACAGGCTTAACTATGCGTATTTTGAAATATACCTATATCCTTATTTCATATTTTCATGTCTCAGTAACATGTCAAACTCAGACGAATTGAGACACACCGATAACACTACACTGGTACCTCCCAGACTCCCCGACACACTTCTCCAGGTGTATCACAGGAGACGTCCTACTCTAGGATTACTTATTTTGCCGTCTGTATCACCATTCTCCCCAACTATCAGACGTACCGCTCGTATATCCTTTCTACCCACCATTGAGCCAAATCTTGCCGAACATGCCAGAATTTCCGCTGTTAACCTTGATGATTATCAACTTGATCATGTTACTCCACCACCCTCACCTTCATCCCTATTCACGATGGCTGCTTATCAACGGATGATTAATGAAACGGACCCTACCCGGAGAGAAGAAACTCTAA
>BQNB010102228.1:10565-24292 GCA_026074375.1 Tanacetum coccineum
AGGAACTGAATACATTAATTGCTAAAAAGACTTAAATAAAATACATGTAAACTAAAACAGGGTAAAAAAAAGGTGTGTATGGTGCTGCTTGGTCTCTCTTCTTTTATAGCAGCTCCAAACCTTTCTGGCTCATGGGATGTGTTTCTTGTGAGAGTGTAATGTGCATCCAAGGCAATCCTAGCCTTCCCTTTGTCTAGTTTTCATCTTGGCCATTGATGGGTTTCGGGTTGAGTGATTTTGGCTGAGAAAGGGTTATAGGGGTACTAGGGAGGTGGGAAGTGGTGAGAGTGAGCTGTGAGTGTACTTAGGATAGTGGTTTATGCTCTAAACCATGGGGAAGGGGCGGTTTGATTTTTGGCGGGTACGATGGAGGTACAGTATTATGGTTACAGGTTTAAACGTAAAGGTTGGGGAAGAGGCACAATTAGTCCTCCATCTCTTTCTCTCTTTCAATTTCTATTTGGCCCGTTTTTAGTTATAAATGGGGTTTGGGAAATAACAGAAATGGTCCTTGTGGTTTATAACAAAAAGAGTAAAAAGGGTTAGGGTAAATTGCAATTTCAGCCCTTGTGGTTTTATAACTTTAAAAGAATAAAAAGGTTAGGGCAATTGCAATTTCAGTCCCTCTTTTAGTTTAAAACATTTTTCTTTTATAAAACAAGTTTCAAACTTGGCATTTTTGGCCCCTAAAGTTTTATTTTTTCATTTTTAATTATAAAACAAAGTTTTTAAAATTTACATTTTGGGTCCTTGTGTTTTATAAAAAAGTAGTTTTGGGCTTTTGTTGGGCTTGGGCTTGTATTGGGCCCACTGGGTTTGGGTTTGGGCCCAATAAGGTACAGGTTTGGTTATTGGGCTTTTTCAAGCCCAATAAGGTTATGAAGTGGGTTTTGTGTGTACAATGGCTGAGATTGGCTGTAACTGGGCTAGGATTGGGCCTTCAAAGTCTTCACAGTCTTTGTCAATTGCACACAAATGGGCTGTTGTAATTGATTGAGGGCCCATTTGGTCTTCACAGTCTTCATAAATATACTATTGGGCTTTCCCGGCCCATCAGATGGGTTAAGATTGCATTCAATAGTATTCTTCAGTTCCGGCTCCGGTTTGACTGCTGATTCTTCAGTATTGACTCTGACTTTGACATTTTTGGACTTTGGCCTTGATTTTGCACAGTCTTTTCCATTCCATGCTCAGTTTTGTCATTTTGGCTTGGTTTTCTGTCTTTTTGTTGATATCCACTTCCTGCACAATACAAATGCAAAACAAACATATATTTGGCAGTTTTTGTCTGTTTTTGGTCATTTAAGCTCGTTTTTAGAGGTAAAAGATATGTGTAATTAAGCACTTATCATTGATTCTCTTATATCTCTGCATGTCATGATCTCATCTTATATATTGTACATTTTGATGTGTGCTTAAACACACATCATTTTTATACCGGAAAACATACTAAAATAGACTAATAACCATAAAATATGTGAAATTATATTGCAAATATGTTTGGTATGTGTTATTATGTCTTGCAGGTACAAGTGATTGAAAATAAAGAAAAAACGATGATTTTCGGTTAAGTTTCGACAATTGTTTTCACATATCGAGATTCATACCTACGAAGTCGTAAAAATTTCCCCGATGCACGAAAATTATGAGGTCCATCGGTACCTTCTAATTTTTGTAATCGCCTCCAAAGATCTTCTTGTATGAACCGGGTCAATTTCTATTTGACCTTTCTATACTAATATGATAACTTGGCCCTAATTAAACCTTAATGGAATTCTAATAGTCAAATCTCTACTAAGTGCTTTGCCTAGCGCAGCTGTACGTGTGTTTCCCTTTATGTCTTTACCCGGGAAGTCCCTAGTTTCAAATGGCCTTGTTCCATGTTTTGTCTCTTGCCAACTTTTTGTTTGTCAAAATCCGCTCCTCCCTCTTGTCTTACCCTTTTAGATTACTTTTATACACCTTTTTTGCCACTTTGTACCATACCCCTCCCCCCCCCCCTCCCCCCCCCTCACTACACACTAGTACAAGTAATGTGTTGACTCTGCCATAAATATCTCATGTACGTCCTTCATTAGATGCTGTACTTCCACACTAGATATCAAGTAATCATCCAGACGTGTGTCAGTTACACACACGTGTATTTAAGACACGACTACTGACACTCAAATTATATGTGTAGGATTATTGAACTGTATTGTATACTGACTCTCGTGTACTCACATAACTCTCTCCATATCTATTATGTAATTTTCTATGTGTATAACTAGAGTTGACTGTTTGTTCCATCAACTCAAAATGAGATTCAAGACTATTACTTCTCACATTTTGACATGCTAGTCTCGTTAGTCAAAGATAACTACAGAGTATGACACACTATTATCCATTCGCATATCTCTCGCTCGAAATTTTATTGCATCTTACTATGTCAATTGAGAGTACCTATACAGTCAATCTCACGTAAAAATGTTAAAAGACTCATATATTGACACACATCATCGTTCCTGATACAAACACAACAGAAATAAGATTGACTAGTCATCATCACTGTCCTTGTCATAGTTAGTGATATACAATACTCTGCGTGAGACAGTAATGTGCACCACAATATGCTGACAAATCATTGTCAAAGAATGTAATGCGTGATATCATTGTGTCAACATGATATTATATAATTGTCTAGAAAATTGTTACAATAATCACACACAGGTAATGCGTACACCTACTGTCAGCGTGAATCTCGTATTAAGTCTCATGTATAGCGTCTCAAACTCATGACAAACGTGTCTTTGCACATCAATTACTCCATTGCTGACTAATATACCTAGTGTCAAGAGACTACTACCGGTGGGTTGCTATACGTGAATAGTTCGTCCTAATAACAGAGTCGTATAATATAGTCAAGATCACGTGCAATTCTCTAGACAATAGTCGTTATCTATATGAGTGATATGAGGCCATGAGACTGTTATACTGAATACTTGTCTGAAGTCGTTATGTTGATCTAGAGTGATAGTGTATCTGCTTTATACTCTAATATGACTCTTGATCTCATCTCACGCGCAGTTATCGCTCTGTTCCCTCTCGCTTCTGTATGTTCTCGAGGTGAGTCTTCTCCTAAAAAATTTACTTGATTGAATCAGAGATCCTCAGACTTCTTCATGTTATTGTCGTTGTGTAAGCTCCTTTTCTGATATGTACGATAGACTCTCCTTCGATGTCGTCTGTTATGTCTCTAGAGTCGACTAGCTTTATAGTCTTTTGATATCTTTTCGTACAGTTTGAGCATTGTCGTGATACGTTTTTAGACATTTCTTGCTGAGAGCTGTATAGTGACTCGTATGAAGATGTTGTGTCTTAACTTATCCAGATTCTCGTTCATCGTGTGTGTTGTGTTTTGTTGTTTTTTTTTCTCTCTCTTGTAAGAAAAATTTGTGTGTGTGGAGATATTTGTTCTTATGACTACGACATAACTCTGTTTGTTGTGTGTGATTGTAGTGTGGTGGTGTTAATGGAGATGTGTGTATTCTTGTCTAGGCTTAGAACTATCTTTTTTGTCTGTTGAGTTGAGTGTGTGTGGTTCTTTAAGATTAGTGTGTGTTTGTTGCTTATGTAGAGTAGTAATGTAGTTGAATTAGTTGAGACTATGTAAATTAGTGGCTTGTTTTGTGTGCCTTGATAGTATATGAGTAATGTCGATTACGTTTTCGTTGAGTCTCTCGCTCAAGTTAGGATGTTTAGCTCTGATTTTGGTCTTGTAGCTGTGTTATTGTAGTTGTATCGTATCTTGCTGTGATCGAGATTCTAGTGTTCGTGTAGTGAAGTTAGCTATATGAGTGTGTTCGCATTGCTTGTGTGAAGATGTACAGTCTTGTGGGTTTCGAGAATGGTAGAGTCTGGAGTCTCTCGCGAGTCGTGATTTCTCTTTGTTGTATAGACTTGGTTTAGTAGTGATATCTAGTGTGTTGTTGTTCTAGTCGTTTGGACTCTGTTGAGATTGTAGTGTTTGAATCGTCTGATGAGTGGACGTGGATGACTATCTATGGCGAGGAAGCTTAAGGGTTTTATAGCTAGTTTAATAAGGCTTGAAGAGTGAGTTAGCTTTGTAGACTGCTCTTAGTGTTGAGCGATGTGTCGAGGTCGTGGTTGGAGTTGTTGCTGCTATAGTGATGTCTGTGTTCGAGAGAGATCTCTATTGAGTGTGTTAGATGTGAGTTTGTCCTTGATAAGTAGGAGAGAGATGTGTAGAAACCGCTGTGTAGTGTGTTGGGTTCATTAGTTTATTAAAACGGGAGGTTATTTCGTTTCGTGCTTCAATCGGGTTTCTACTTTCTTTCCTTTTTCAATATTTAGTATTTTTAGTTTAATTAGTTGATAGATAAATATGTTTAATATGATTGTTGATTTGATTGTTGCCATGTTTAGTGAGTAGTTATTATATGCTTGTTAAGTGAGTAGTGATTAGTGATTTAAGTGTGAAATTAAAAAGGGATTGTTGATTAATAATTTTCAGATTATTTAGATTTATGTTTTGGTTATTTAAACAGGCAAAAGCCGTAAGAATAACTAGACATTAATCTAGTAATTAATACGATAAAAGATTGTTTTCAAAATAAACCAACGTTGTGAGAAAATAGTTTTTTAGACGGGTACTAATTCATCAATAAAAACTTACCTTCACCAATTAAGGATCTTTTCACCTCACTTTACAAGAATATTAGTTTTACATTTATATTTAGATCTTATTTGTTTGTGTAATATTACTTAGTTTTAATATCTCATAATCTATATTATTAGTATAAAACCAACCAAATATATTTGATAATAAGCATCAATTTAAAAAATAACATAGATCTCTATCATAATTTGCCGTGGATTCGACTCGAGGGGATAATTATTAACTTTTCTTAAAGTAATTTTTTAAATAAAAGCCTTCTAAATGATGCTAGTATTACTGCTATCATATCAGAGTTAAATGTTGCTAGTTGTGTAGTATTCTCACAAATTTAGAGAAAATACTAAGTGTTTAGTACTGCTAGTACTACCAGTTAGTTTTAATTTGCTAGTGTAAAGTTACTACTGCTAGTGCATATTAGTGTGCTTAGAGACTTAGAAGTAAAACTGGCTAAGTAGTGGCTACTACGTGTTATGCTGTTCGTATGAAGTGTTACTGTCATCTGTCTAAGTGTAGTGCAGGAAAAGTGTGTAGCGCTGTGGTGGAATTAATGCTCCTAGTGAAGAAGTTAATACTGCTGAGTTAGTTAGTACTGTGTATGTGATTTTATATGGGTTATTTTGTGTAAAAGATATGTTATAAATTATTTGTTAAAAGTTTGATTATTCTTAGGAAAGAATTAAAGCCCTTTAGGACTCTTTGGTGTATAAAAGGAGGTTCTAGGGCATAGAGTTTGATACAAGTCATTCATAGAATTACCATAGCTTCAAGGTCTTTGTAACCCTAATAATTTGAGAATATTCGTATTATTAATAATATTGGAGCTTTTGTTTGTTGAATTATATGTTCATATAATTACTTTGAAAACACTTTAAATGTTTCATTGATAGTTCTTCTTAATATTAATGATTAGTGTGTTCCGCATAATCTTAATACATTCAAACAAAAGTTTCTACATTAGTCTGTGTTGATTTATCTAATATAACTAATCCTTATACAAGCTTAAGGAATTCGATCTATTAAAGTGGGACCAACAAGTGGTATCAGAGCTTGTTGCTTTGAGAAACTTTGCTAGAAGATATGGATCAAGATTCTGCACACATTTTTAGAGGGGCTGCATCCAAAGTTCCCATGCTTAAACCGATGAGTTTTAGTTATAGAGAATAGGATTGAACAATACTCCAGTATGACTATGCACTATGGGAAGTCATAGAGAATGGTGCAACCTTGCCAAAAACAGCAGTTGTGGAAGGTGTTGAAAAAGTGATGCCTATTACATCTGCTGAAGATAAGGCTCAAAGAAGATTAGAAGTGAAGGCTAGAAGTACTTTAATGATGGGCATTCCCAATGAACATCAGTTAAAGTTTAACTCTATAAAGGATGCTAAGCTGTTGCTGGAAGCTGTAGAAAAGAGATTTGGTGGGAATGCAGCTACTAAGAAGACTCAAAGAAATCTCTTAAAGCAGCAATATGAAAACTTCACTACTCCAAGCTCAGAGATGCTTGATCAAACCTTTGATAGGCTTCAAAAGCTTGTGAGTCAGTTGGAGCTTTTAGATGAAAAGCTTTCACAAGAAGATGTTAATCAAAAGTTATTAAGAAGCTTGTCACCTGAGTGGAACACACATGCTGTTGTGTGGAGGAATAAAGCTGAGTTAGAAACAATGAGCATGGATGATCTCTATAACAACCTCAAGGTGTATGAACCAGAAGTCAAAGGGATGTCTAGCTCAAGTTCAAGCACACAGAACATGGCTTTTGTGTCCTCTTCAAATAACAACACTAGAGTCTAATGAAAGAAGTAATGCTGCTCTTGAGTTATCTGCTAGCACTCATGTTTAATTGATAATCTTACAAATATTGATAACTTGAGTGATGCTGTTATTTGTTCATTCTTTGATAGTCAACCAAATATTCCTCAACTTGCACATGAGGACTTGCAACAAATCTATCCTGGTGACATAGAAGAGATAGATTTGAGATGGCAAATAGCCATGTTGACTATGAGGGCTAGAAGGTTTTTAAAGAATACAGGAAGGAAGCTTACTGTTAATGGCAATGAGACTATTGGTTTTGATAAGTCCAAAGTGAAGTGCTACAACTGCCATAATAGGGGACATTTTGCTAGGGAGTGCAGAGCTCTAAGAAATCAAAACAACAAGAACAAGGAAAGCTCAAGAAGGAGTGTGCCTGTGGAAACATCTACTTTCACAGCTTTGGTGTCATGTGATGGCCTTAGTGGATATGACTGGAGTGATCAGGCAGAGGAAGGGCCTAATTATGCACTCATGGCTTACTCATCTTTAAGTTCTGACTCAGAGGTATCCAATGATTCAAATTGTTCAAAATCTTGTATGAAAACTGTTAAATTACTTAAATCTCAAAATGATCAACTATTAAGAGATTTAGAGAAATCTAGTTTAATGGTTTTAGGTTATAAAACAGGTTTAGAATCAGTAGAAGAAAAACTTGAATTTTATAAAAAGAATGAGTCTGTTTATGTAGAAAACATTAATGGCTTAGAATGGGATATTCAAGTAGGAGAAATAACTATTAGAGAGCTTAGGAAGAAGCTTGAAAAAAATTCAAAAAGAAAAAGATAGCATTCAATTTGATGTAGATAAATTTGAAAATGCATCTAAAAGTTTAAACAAGCTCATAGAGTGTGATATTGTTGATAATTGTAAGAAAGGTTTAGGCTATGAAAAATATAATGTAGTTCCACCTCCCTACACAGGAAATTTCATGCCTCCAACACCTGATTTGTCATTTATGGTTTAGTGAAGTTTGTTAATAACTTGTAGTTAAGAACAAAAAGTTCTGATGATGAAGTGTCTAAGGTAGTTGGATGTCTAATGATTCCCGATTATTGAAGACTGGGTGGTCAGATAGTGAGAAGAAAAATGTGTCTCAAACTAAAACTGAGAAGAAAATAGTTAAGCTTAGTATTGCTAAGATATAGTTTGTCAAACCTAAGCAACAAGAGAAAACTACTAGGAAAACTACTAGGAAAACTGTTAAACAAGTTTAGAAACATAGGCAAAACACTCACAGTCTAAGAGGCAATCGAAGAAATTGGAACAATATGATGTCTCAAAAACTAGGAAGCAAATTTGAGATGATTAATAAGGCATGTTATGTGTGTGGAAGCTTTGATCATCTGCAAGTTGATTGCAATTACCATCAAAAACTATTTCAAAATCAAAGGATGGTAAAACCTGTTTGGAACAATGCTCAAAGGGTGAATCATCAAAACTTTGCTAAAAAGACTCACCCCTGTGCTAAAAAGAACATGGTTCCAAGAGCAGTACTAATGAAGTCTGGCTTAGTATCAATTAATACTGCTAGACAAAATATTTCTAAAACAGCAGTATCAGTTAATACTGCTAGACAAGTTAATACTGCTCACTCAAAAACAACAGTAAATGCTGCTAGACCAATGTCATATCTTTCTAAAACAGCACATTCAACTGTTAAGAGGCCCATTCATAAGAAACCACAACATTCTTTTAAAACAGTAATATTGATTCAAGGGTTATTACGGTTAGTGGTAAAAATTTAATATTGCTAGGCTCAAAAAGTAGTAGAAAAAAACCCCCAAAAACACCAAAATAGTTAATGCTGTTAAGGGAAATAATTTTAATGCTGTTAAGGCCTCAGCTTGTTGGGTTTGGAAACTAAAGACTAAAGTTTTAGACCATGTTTCTAAACACAACAGTGCATCAATCACCCTAAAGAAGTTTGATTATATTGATGCACAAGGCAGATCCAAGTCAGTGATGGCTTGGGTCCCCAAAAGAAACTAATTTTCTTATCTAATGTGCAGGGCAATCCACAAATGGATTTACAGGATCAAGAGTATTAATAGTTGGATGTCAAGTCACATACAGAGAACATGTCTATATTACAGGATATGAAAGAGATAGATGGAGGATATGTTGCTTTTAAGGGAAACCCCCCAAGGAGGGAATCACAGAAAAAGTACATTAAACTGTAAACTTATTTATGAAATGTGTTTTTTTTACGAGATTAATTTTAATCTCATTAGTGTCATACATTTGTGTAAAAAATCATATTTTTTTTTTTATTACACTGAAATAATATTATTAATTCCCCCTAAAATAAAAAGATATGTGTCCTATTGTACAGATAAACAAATTATAACTATAAGCATACTATGTATAGTGTTGATGTATAAATAAAATAGATCCTAAATTAGTAGAAAATAACCTTATTAAAATCCACTTCATCAAAAACAAAAATCACTCATTATGATAGGACTGACGAATGATAGAAAAAAAACCATTAAAACAAATGTTAAATTAAATCATGAATCAGTGAGAGACAGATACCACCAAGAGTTAAAAGCACACTCATAGAGAATCAATTCAAAAGGGGAAATCCGCATAGAGCCTCTAGTAAGTCCAAATATAGAACACATATCATTCTACATTTTAACACCCCCCCTCCGTCTTCCCATACTGTTGTGTGTAGTATCCGGCCAAAATTTTTAAAAATCCATAATCCTCCCAGAGAGAGACTCGCACCCATAGTTGTCACTTTCCATATGAAAGGTTGCGTTCGACTTGCGGTTTGCCTAATTGAATACCCTTATTGCGTTTTGCCTAGGGGAGACTCTATACAGATTTCAATTCTTGACTTTTGTTATGCCTAATATTGATGCTATATAGCCTAAGCTGATTTCAGAGCTCGCTCGCTACCGCTAGACAGCAGTTGTATGCAAAAGACATTGGCGAATGTCTTAGATGTCACGCCAGATCAACGGCTGCCTATCAGTTAGCCTTCTTAAAGGCTCCATTTGATAATGTGGATAGAGAAAAGATAGTAGTGTGTAACAAAGTTAAGGTGATTAGATGTGATAATAGGACTGAGTTCAAAAACAAAGAGATGAATCAGTTTTGTGAGATGAAGGGTATTTTGAGACAATATATTGTAGCTAGAACTCCTCAACAAAATAAAGTTGCTGAGAGGAGAAATAGGACACTAATTGAGGTTGCTAGGACTACGCTAGCTAATTCTAAGTTTCCAACTACTTTTTGGGCAGAAGCAGTTAATACTGCTTGCTATGTGCAAAATAGAGTGTTAGTAGTTAAGCCTCATAACAAGACCCCATATGAACTTTTTCATGGTAGAACACCAACTTTAAGTTTTATGAGACCATTTGGGTGTCTTGTTACCATTCTTAATACCATAGATCACTTAGGCAAATTTGATGGTAAGGCTGATGAAGGTTTCTTTGTTGGATACTCTTTGAATAGTAAAGCCTTTAGAGTATTCAATAGTAGAACAAGGATAGTGGAAGAAAACTTGCATATTAGGTTTAGTGAGAGTACACCTAATGTTGTAGGTAGTGGACCAGATTGGCTATTTAATATTGATGCACTAACAAGAACAATAAATTATAAGCCAATTGTTGCAGGTATACAGTCTAATGGTTTTGTAGGTACAAAAGCAAGTGATAATGCAGGTCAAGCTAGAAAGGAGACAGAACCTGTCAAAGATTACATTTTGCTACCTTTATGGACTACTGATCCACCATATTCCTAAGATCCAAAAAGTTCTCATGATGATGGATCCAAACCTTCAAGTAATGATGGAAAGAAGGTTGATGAAGATCCAAGAAAAGATAGTGAATGTAATGATAAAAAGAATGAAGATAATGTTAACAGCACTAACATTGTTAATGCTGCTGGCACAAATGAAGTTAATGATGTTGGTGGAAAAACAAGCATTAAACTTCCAGTTAATCCAAATTTGCCTGCTTTAGAAGATGTTAGCATATTTGACTTCTCAAGAGATGATGAAGATGATGGTGCAGAGGCTGACATGAACAATTTGGATACAACAATCCAAGTCAGTCCTATTCTAACTACAAGAATTCATAAAGATCATCCTCTTGATCAAGTGATTGGAGATTTGCAATCAGCTACACAAACAAGAAAGATGTCAAAGAATTTGAAGGAACATGGGTTTGTTAGTACTATTCAACAAAGAACAAACCATAAAGACCTTCAAAACTGCTTGTTTGCTTGCTTTTTATCACAGGAAGAACCCAAAAAGGTAATTCATGCATTGAAGGATCCAAGCTGGATAGAGGCTATGCAGGAAGAGCTTCTACAATTCAAGTTACAAGAAGTTTGGACTTTAGTGGATTTACCAAATGGAAAAAGGGCTATAGGCACTAAATGGGTTTTCAGGAATAAAAAGGATGAAAGGGGAATTGTGATAAGAAATAAAGCAAGATTGGTTGCTCAAGGGTACACACAAGAAGAAGGGATTGACTATGATGAAGTCTTTGCCCCTGTTGCAAGAATTGAAGCAATTAGGCTATTTTTAGCTTATGCTTCATTTAAAGATTTTGTGGTGTATCAAATGGATGTAAAAAGTGCTTTTCTCTATGGGAAGATTGAAGAAGAGGTGTATGTATGTCAACCACCAGGATTTGAAGATCCAGACTTTCCTGATAGAGTATACAAGGTTGAAAAAGCACTGTATGGACTACATCAAGCTCCTAGAGCTTGGTATGAAACCTTGTCAACATATTTGTTGGACAATGGGTTTCAAAGAGGGAAAATTGACAAGACCTTATTCATCAAAAGGCACAAAGGTGATATTTTGCTGGTCCAAGTTTATGTGGATGATATCATCTTTGGTTCAACAAAGAAGGAGCTATGCAACAAATAAGAGCTACATAATGCATTTGAAAAAAGCTCTGCATGAGTAATTTAGATGAGTATCAATAGTGAGAACGTACATTCTTCTTGGATTACAAGTGTAGCAGAAGAAGGATGGCATATTTATTAGTCAAGATAAATATGTTGTTGAAATTTTAAAGAAATTTGGGTTTACAGAAGTCAAGACTGCAAGCATACCAATAGAAACTCAAAAGCCTCTACTCAAGGATGAAAATGGTGTAGAATGATGTTACATAAAGTAGTAGTTCAATGATTGGTTCAGTGTGAAGTAACTTACATCTTCAAGACCTGACATCATGTTTGCAAGTGTGTGCCTTTGCTAGAATATCAAGTCAATCAAAGAGGTTATACATCTTTATGATGTGAAAAGGATTTAGATACATAAAGTCAACCAAAATTAAGCCTTTGGTATCCATAAGATCACCTTTTGATACGGTAGCATCACTAATAGTGATATGCTTTAAGCAAGCTTTGTATAAGGAAATCTACAAAGAGGAGGTATGTCAAAATCCTTGGAAGTAGATAAATATCATTGCTAGTGGCAAAAACAGAAGTGTGTTGCAAATTACCTAACAGAAGCTGATATTGGTTGCATCAAGTTGCAATGGACAATGTCTTGGATTTCAGAATCAACAACTTGAATGAGGGTTACAATATAATGCATAGCAAGAATCTTATTGACAATAACAGTACTATTTGCATAATTAAAAATCCCGTTTTTCATTCAAAACAAAGCTATAGTAGATCCAAAATCATTTGATTAGAGATTGCAATGAAAAGAAACATTGATTCAAATGTCCCAAAATCCCATAACGGACAAGATGTGCAGAATTTGCTTCAAAGCTTTTTGAGGTAAGTAAATATTTCAATATATGATTGTTAGTATTGTAATGATGAATCTTTAAAGTCTTTTATCTCTTTATGTTTTTGTAGAGTTTTGTATAAATTAGTACTGCTATTCATGTCATTAAAAGTTTATGTTGTTAAGTATAATTAGTATTGCTGGTTATACTTAAGTATTGTTATTCATGTCATTAAAAGTTTCTGCTGTTAAGTATAATTAGTACTGCTTGTTATACTTAATACTGCTGAGTTACTATTGTTAGTTATACTTAATACTGGACTAACGTTTGGAATGAAAAGCAAAGAAAATTGTTAAATTAATGATGGAAAAGCTGTTTAGAATAGAATTGGAGTTAATGTTGGTGACTCAAAGTTAATGCTGCTAGGCATAACTTACTACTGCTGGTTCTTAGTTAATGCTGTTAGGCATAACTTACTACTGTTGGTTCTAAGTTAATGCTGCTAGGCATAACTTACTACTACTGGGTTACTACTGCTGGGTGAAAGTTAATGTTGTTGAGGGTATTTTCCATAAATACTTTGATAAAGGGTTTCAATCAATCATTTAATCGTCAAATACTCTCTAATCATAAACCCTAACTCAATTTTATCATCCATCGTCAAAACCCAACACAAATGATAACCCTAAAGTTTGCAGATACTCATAACATGGTTGCATTTTTGTCTAAACCCGCAGAAAGTGATGGGTTTGAACAAATTGTGGATTTTCTGAATGCACAACCTATAAGATATGCATTAACGGTTAATCCCACTATATATATCTCTTGCATTGAATAATTCTAGTCTACTAGCGTAGTCAAAACTATCAATGGGGAAGTATAATTACATACCCTAGTAGATGGCAAGAAGATAATTGTCACTGAAGCATCTGTGAGAAGAGATCTTCAACTAGAAGATGAGGAAGGTATTGACTATTTACCAAACTCTACCATTTTTGAACAACTTACATTAATGGGATATGACAAAATTTGTAACATCCGAGAATTTTCGAAATTTTAAAGGACTATTTTAATATTTGACTTTTCGAGTCTGACTTGACCTTTTTGACTTTTGGTCGTTCATTCTCACATAAAAGTAATTACCGCGTGACCGGTAAAATTTTCGGAACATATTTTAAATAATAAATCATATTTATTATTGTATCTCAAGGGAAAGTTATTTTTAACTTATTTGATTCGAAAACGAAAAAGGAGGTATATTAATGCATAGTTGATTTATCAAAAACGAACCACTAAATCACGTTTTCACGATTCGGACCCTAAAACAATTTGATGTAAAACGATATTTCAGACAACCTTTTTAGTTTTGACAAAGACCCGAAAACAGTCAGAAGGTGACTGAAATACCCTCGCAAGATTTAGAAACGAGAAAATAATTAAATTATATTAAATTAACACTTTGTATTAAATAAAAATATTTAATAAATTAGTCATCATTTTATTTGAAAACGTTTAATTATAACGCGAATATT
>BQNB010102229.1:0-24292 GCA_026074375.1 Tanacetum coccineum
TTCACTCAGCTGATTAATGACATGAACATTTACAACATGAAAATGGAGCAATTTCAAGTTAATACCAAGTTCTTAAACACTCTTCCACTGACGTCAAACTTGTAAAAGATTTGCATACTACCAACTTTGATCAGATTCATGCATATCTTGAACAACACGAACTCCATGCAAATGAAGTCCGTTTTCTGCGTGAACGCAATCAAGATCCACTTGCATTTGTTGCAAATCAGCAGATGACACCACCTCACTTCAACACTTATCAGTCTTCATACAATAATCCTCAGATTCAACAACAGTTTCCACCATCTCAATATGGATCAATTCATCACACTCAACATTACTCATCTACTTATCTATCACAACCTCAATTCAATCATTCATCCGTTCCACCATCGTATCCATATCAGTCTCAAATGAATCGTCAAACCTCATCTGTTCCACAAATTGCTTATCAATCACCTTAAGTTTCTACACAATCGATGACTGAGTCACCTCCTGTGGACTCAGGTTTTGCTGTTCCTGTATTCTCTCCAGAAGATGATCCAATTGCTTGTCTTAACAAGGCAATGGATTTTCTAACGGTTGTAGCTTCCTCAAGGTTCCCCTCAACCAATAATCAACTTAGAACTTCATCGAATCTAAGAAACCAAGCCACTATTCAAGATGGCAGGGTCATAGTGCAACAAGTTCAGGGGAGACAAGGTCAAAGTTATTCTGGTACTAGTTATAAGAGTAATGCTACTAGTTCTGGGGGAAACAATGCAAGTGGACAGGAAAGGGTTGTTAAATGCTACAACTGTTAAGGTGAAGGACATATGGCTAGGCAATGCACTCAACCTAAGCGACCAAG
This sequence comes from Tanacetum coccineum, assembly GCA_026074375.1. Taxonomy (NCBI): domain Eukaryota; kingdom Viridiplantae; phylum Streptophyta; class Magnoliopsida; order Asterales; family Asteraceae; genus Tanacetum; species Tanacetum coccineum. Next base: position 851 of record BQNB010102229.1, read on the forward strand.
GAATGCAACATGGTATAAGGATAAAGCAATGTTAGCTGAAGCTTAAGAAGCTAGACAAATTTTGGATGAAGAGCAACTGGCATTTCTTGCAGATCCAGGGGATCTAGACGGTCAAGATGTTCAGATAATCATTCCAAACAATGCTGCTTTTCAGACTGAGGATCTTGATACTTATGATTCTGACTGTGATGATATCTCGAATGCAAAAGCGGTTGTCATGGCCAATATTTCCAACTATGGTTCTGACGTTATCTCAGAGGTACCCCATTCTGAAACCTATCTTAATGATATGGAAAATCAAAGTGTGCATGCAATGCATGATTTTGAACAATCACCAGTTGTGGATTTTACAGATAATGAGATACATAGTGATAGCAATATCATTCCGTATTCTTAATATTTGCAAGAAACACAACTGAAAACTGTTCAAGATACTACTTTGTAGGCACAACAAGATTCAATGATCTTATCTGTGATTAAACAAATGTCGGAACAAATGATTAATCATGTAAATAATTGGGAAAAGGCTAATAAGGAACATAATAATGAATCAGTAACCGCTGAGCTAGAGAGATATAAAGAACGAGTCAAAACTTTTGAACAACGTCTTAATATTGATTTAAGTAGTCGTGAAAAAATGATTGATTCTCAAATGGATGATATGATTAAAGAGAAGATTGCACTAAAAGAACAAGTTGACTCACTTGAGCAAAATCTTTCTAAACAAATCAAAGAAATGGAATCTTTATTACAAAGATTCATGGTTTTCAAAAATGAATCCAAAGAAAAAGAAAATAAATATATGGAAAATGAAATTAATTTGGAAAAGAAGATAAAGGAACTTGATAATATTATTTTTAAAGTGGGTCAATCTGCTCAAACAGTGCACATGTTAACAAAGCCTCAAGTTTTTTATGATAATATACACAAACAAGCTCTAGGTTATCAAAATCCGTTTTATCTTAAGAAAGCTCAGCGGATTAAACCAACCTTGTATGATGGTATTGTTATTTCTGCTAAACATGTTGCTATGCCTGTGATTGATGATGAGGAAACATTGATTTTGGAAGAAGAGAGTCGATCAAAAATGTTTGAAAAAGAAAAGGATCCAGAGGCCATTAAACAAAACATTTCTCATAAACCTATTGATTATGAAAAATTAAATAGACTATCTAAAGATTTTGGGAAACGTTTTACTCCACAATAAGAATTGTCGACTGAACAAGCTTTCTGGTTTCATATATCCAATCCTACAATTGAATCTTCTAATAAACCACCCGTCAAAGTGGAAGTTCCCAGTGAACTACCTAAGGTGAGTTTGGTGAATGCAAGCCTTAAAAAGCTTAAATTCTATCCCGCCCAGTTTGACTCTGTGGTGAAGAAGAGGACAACACCTGTTGCTCGTACAAAAGGTGAATAGGGGTTTAAACATACTAGAGCTGTTTTTAACAATGAAATTATTCTATTTCTAAAATCTTTAAAAGACATCTTCAATGTGTTTGATAAGGATCTTCTAAATGAAATAATGGAAGTTCAAACAGTTTTTGACCAAATGGACTCTGCTGTTCAACAGTCTTCAGTTGACAAACAATGTTTGGAAATTGCTAAGAAAGAATTACTTTTGGAAAATGATCGACTCTTACAACAAATCATGTCTCAAGATGTTCTTTTAACTGTGATGAATTCTATGTCTTTGATTGGTGAATCTGTAAATATGGAAAGAAAGAGAAATGAATCTTGTGATAAGTGTTTCAATCTTGATGCCGAGCTTTTGAAATCACAAAATGCACATAATGATCTTTTGAAAAGTTACTCACAACTTGAAAAACATTGTATTTCTCTTGAATTGTCAATACAACTTAATCAAAAAAATTTCAAAAACATAAATCTTGTGAAAATCAAAATGCTCTCAAAATTTCAATTTTTTTTGAAAATAATGATTTGAAAGCTCAGCTTCAATACAAAGACACTACCACACTACCATTTGTAAGTTGAAGGAAATTATAAAATCAATGAGAGAAAAGTCCAAGGAAGAGAATGTCAATAATGATTATTATGAAATAGAGACCAAAAATGTGGAACTAGAAAATAGTGTGGCAAAATTGCTTTTGGAAAATGAGCGTCTTTGTAATGAAATTAATCATGTCAAACAGGTTTTTAAAGATCAGTTTGACTCAATCAAAAAGGCACGTGTTCGTACTAAAGAACAGAGATAAACTGAACTTAAAATGTGTTGAAAATAAGGATTTAAAAGCTTAAATTCAAGATAAGGTTTTTGTGATAACATCATTGAAAAATGATTTACGAAAATTAAAAGGAAAAGAAATTATTGATATTGTTGCACAAATACCATCTGCCAACACTATTGTTCCAAGAATGTTCAAGATAGACTTAGAACCTTTGGCTCCTAGGTTATTGCAAAATAGGGAAGCTCACATAGATTACCTTAAGTACACTCAGGAATAAGCTGATATTCTTTGGGGAATAGTCGAACAAGCTAAAGCAAAACAACCTTTAGATAATGTGTTAGACTTTGCCTGTAAGGATGCCCAAGTAATTCAGGAGTTACTTGTATATGTTTGAGATACATGCCCTAATGCGATTAAACTTAGTGCAAAAAAGGTTGCTATCACACCCAAAAACAATGTGAAGAAAGTTAGGTTTGCTTAACCTCTCACATCCTGAAGCAACATTAAACAGGTAGAGTCATCTACAACATCAGATTCTAACACACCTGTGTTGTCTCCTACAGGATTGAAGTGTTCTACTAGTAATTGCGGATCAAAGCCTACAAGCAATAAAAAGAATGACAGGATCTCGCGAACACCAAGTATGAACATGAAGAATAAAGTAGAAGCCCAACCTAGGAAAATTAGTAAATAGAATCTTGTTGATGAACCTATTCGTGATGTTGATGTTAAGCATTCTTTGTTAAAAGCGAATTCTAAACTTAATTGTGCTACTTGTAAAAAATCTATGTTTGATGGTGTTCATGATATGTGTCTTCTTGATTTTGTGTAAAATGTGAATAGCCGTGCTAAATCTGCTAAGAAACATAACAAACAAAATATTTGGAAACCTACGGGTCATGTATTTACTGAAGTAGGACTTAAGTGGAAACCAACAGGCAGAACTTTCAATATAGTTGGTAACTCGTTCCCTTTAACTAGGATCACTTCAGCTAACGTAGTGCCTCCTAAGAAAACCACTTCCCACTAAGTTGAAACACAAAAACCAGAGCTTAAAGTCTACAGCGGGAAACCCAAAAATGTTAAAAATGTAGGTTCGAGTAAAAAAGCTAAGACTGTAGAATCTAAGAATGCTAACCACTCAGAACCCATTCATACTTGGGGATCCAATGCTACAGATTTTCCATCGTCTTCTTCTCTTGTCATGACAGGTTGTCCAGATTGTTCTTTGGTATCTGGACTCCGGATGTTCAAGACATATGACATGGAATCGTTCTCAGCTCATGAACTTTGTTAGTAAATTTCTGGGAATAGTTAGATTCGGGAACGACCATATTGCAAGGATTATAGAGTATGGTGACTATCAGCTAGGAAATGTGACTATCTCATGAGTATACTATGTCGAGGGGCTTGGACATAACTTATTTTCTGTTGGTCAATTTTGCGACACGGATCTTGAAGTCACTTTTTGGAAAAACACTTGCTTTATTCGTAATTTAGAAGGTGTTGATCTACTTTTAGGATCTCGAGACACAAATTTGTACACAATTTCTCTTGATGACATGCTTAAAACATCATCGATCTGTCTTCTATCCAAAGCGTCAAAGACTAAGAGTTGGTTATGGCACCGTCGGTTATCACATCTCAACTTCGGTACTCTTAACAAGCTAGCAAAAGACGTTCTTGCACGAGGTATTCCAAGGCTTAAATTTTAGAAAGATCATCTGTGTTCAGCATGTGCATTAGGAAAAAGCAAGAAATCCTCTCATCAACCCAAAGCTGAAGACACTAACCAATAGAAACTATATCTTTTGCATATGGATTTGTGTGGCCCGATGCGTGTGGCGAGTATTAATGGGACAAGGTATATCTTAGTGATTGTTGACGATTACTCAAGATTTACTTGGGTCAGATTTTTGAGGACAAAAGATGAAGCTCCTGAGGCCATCATTAAATGCATCAAAAATATTCAAGTTTGTTTGAATGCCACTGTCCGTAATGTTCGAACAGATAATGGAACTGAATTTGTAAATCAGATACTTCATGAATTTTATGAAAATGTTGTCATCTCGCATCAAACATTTGTTGCCCGCACTCCTCAGTAGAACGGCGTTGTCGAAAGGCGAAACTAAACTCTTGTAGAAGTTGCTCGTACAATGTTAATATTTTCTAAAGCTCCATTATTTTTATAGGCAGAAGCAATCAATACTACCCGTTACACCCAAAACCGTTCATTAATTCGCCTTCGATACAACAAAACTCCATGCGAGCTTATGCAAGATAAGAAACTGGATTTATCATTCTTTCATATCTTTGGTGCACTCTGTTATACTACCAATGACAATGACGACCTGGATAAATTAGATGCAAAAGCTGACATTGGTATTTTTGTTGGTTACGCGCTCGCAAAGAAAGCGTTCAGAATCTACAACAAAAGAACCCGGAAAATTATAGAAACAATTCATGTGACATTCGATGAGCTGACAGCATTGGCTTCTGAATAATTCAGTTCAGGACCCGGGCTTCATTCTATGACTCCTGCAACATCCAGTTCGAGACTCGTTTCAAACCCTATTCCTCAATAACCTTGTATTCTACCACTAAGAGATGATTGGGATCGCTTGTTTTAACCTATGTTCGATGAATACTTTACTCTTCCGTCACTTGCTAGTTCTCCAATTCAAGAAGATGCTGCTCCGAGAGCTATGATTTTACCGATTATCCTGTGTCAACTTCCATTGACCAGGATGCTCCATCAACACAAGAATAAGAACATTATCCAAACATTTCTCAAGGTTTTGAAGAATCCCCAAAACATCAATTTTTCATGATGATCCACTTTATGAATCTCTTCATAAAGAATTAACTTCTCAAGGATCATCATCGAACGTGAGACAAACCCACACTCTATTTGATCACCTTGGTAGATAGACTAAGGATCATCCTATAGTAAACGTAATCGGCAATCCTTCTTGCTCTGTCTCTATGAGAAAGCAACTCCAAACTGACGCCATGTGGTGTTATTTTGATGCCTTCCTGACTTCGGTAGAACCAAAGAACTTCAAACAAGCAATGACCAAACCGTCATAAATCGATGCAATGCAAGAAGAAATTCATGAATTTCAAAGACTAGAAGTTTGGGAATTGGTGTCGTGTCCAGATAAAGTGTTATTGATCAAGCTAAAGTGGATTTATAAGGTCAAGACGGATGAATTTGGCGGGGTACTAAATAATAAGGCAAGATTAGTTGCTCAGGGAATCAGGCAAGAAGAGGGAATCGACTTCGAGGAATCATTTGCACCGGTTGCTATAATAGAGGCCATCCGTATCTTCATAGAAAACGCAGCTCATAAGAATATGACGATTTGCCAAATGGACGTCAAAACGGCTTTCTTAAATGGCGAACTCAAAGAAGAGGTCTACGTTTCTCAACCAGAAGGATTTGTTGATCATGACAACCCATCGCATGTGTACAAGCTTAAAAAGGCCCTCTACGGTCTCAAACAAGCTCCACGTGCATGGTACGACATGCTGTCAAGCTTCCTAATCTCACAAAATTTCTCCAAAGGTGCAGTTGATCTAACACTCTTCATACGGCAAGCTGGGAACGACTTATTACTAGTACAAATTTATGTTGACGATATAATATTTGCATCCACTAATACTGCCATGTGTAATGAGTTTGCTAATCAGATGACCACTAAGTTCAAGATGTTAATGATGGGGGCAGATGTCATTCTTTTTAGGATTAAAAATTTCTCAAAGTCCTAGAGGCATCTTTATAAACCAATCTATTTATGCTTATGAAATTGTTAAAAAATATGGTATGCTAACTAGTGATTCTGTAGACACACCTATGGTAGAAAAGAGTAAACTGGATGAAGATCTACAGGGGAATCCAGTTGATGCTACACTTTACCGTGGCATGATTGGCTTCCTTATGTATCTGACATCCAGTAGACCAGACCTTATTTATGCAGTCTGCTTATGTGCCCGGTATCAGGCAAAACCTACCAAAAAGCACTTAAATGTGGTTAAGCGGATCTTTTGATACCTAAAGGGAACCATTAACATAGGTCTCTGGTACTCGAAGGATACCGGTATGTCTATGACAGCATATGCAGATGCAAATCACGCGGGGTGTCAGGACACTAGACGCAGTACATCAGGAAGTGCTTAATTCTTAGGTGATAAACTTGTTAGTTGGTCTTCAAAGAAGAAAAAGTGCACCGCCATCTCGAGTACAGAGGCTGAATATATTGCCTTATCTGGGTGTTGTGCTCAAATCCTATGGATGCGTTCACAGCTAACAGACTATGGCTTTCAATTCAATAAGATTCCTCTGTACTGCGACAACAAGAGTGCAATTGCTCTATGCTGCAACAATTTTCAACACTCACGAGCTAAGCACATCGATGTTCGCTACCATTTTATAAAGGAGCAAGTAGAGAATGGAATCGTAGAGCTATACTTTGTCCGAACTGAATACCAACTGGCTGACATCTTCACCAAACCTTTGCCAAGAGAAAGATTCAACTTCTTGATCGAAAAGCTTGGTATGAGAAGCATGTCTCCGGAAACGTTGAAACGTCTGGCAGAGGAAACAGACGAGTGATAGTGGTAACTCATATCCTGTATCATATGTACATAAAAAAACATAAAAACACAAAAATATTTTTTATTTGATATAAATTTTTTTCAAAAACAAAATTAAAAAATCAAAAAAATATTAAAATATATATCTCTGGCATGTCTTCTGAAAATCGATAACATTTACGGCCTTTGAAATGTCATTTAATAATGATATGAGGATGTAAATGAAGTTCGAGCAGAAGTTCAAAAGCTTTTAAAACATGCCAAAAATGGCTTGCTATTATTTCAGATAGCAACCCGGTCATCATCTTAAAGGCAAGTATTTCAAAAAGAAAACTTGACCTCATAACAGGAATTTATTCTCGGGCATGGTCTACTTTATGACCATGCAAAGGCTTGTGATTACTTTGCATCACAACCCGTGCTTCCTATATTCCATTAGTGTATGTGTCAGTGCGCTTATGTGTGAAAATAAGAGAAATCTTATTTACTTGGTGTTTGATTTTCAAAATAAAAAAATAATTCATCAGAAAATGCTTTTCAAAGACATTTGACCACTCAAACAACGACTATAACTCTTTAAATAGAAAACGGGCCATTGTTTGAGGGGGAGAGAATGTCATATATCTTCTTTACAAAATCAGTTTGTGATAAAAAGAAAAGGTTTTAAACAATAACGGTTTAACAATTAAAGGGGAGTTAATTAAGTTTAGCTTATATGAGCCTTAACTGCTATGTGTTTATGCCTTTAGGGAGTATATGTGCAAATATAAGTTTCTAGGTATGCTTGTTAATTCATTAGGGACTAAATGTGTCATTTGTTAAACTTAAAATGCCTATTAGATCTTATATATAACAAATGCATAGGATATCAAACTAGAGGGGGCAAAAGTGTCAAAAACAAAATTCGTTTTATAACCCTTTCACTCACCCGGTCTTTTTCACATACAAACACACACTTAGCAAATTTTTTCCCTCCTCCCAACCCATTCGAAATCGCCAACTCTCATTCTCCATTTCCAGTGATTATCAAGCGAAAGGTATAACTTGAACCTCGTTCCTCACTTCCTAAACTACATATGTCTCAAAGGAATTAAAGTTTCATCTACAATTGATCTCGAAAACCCTAAATCTTGAATTAGGGTTAGTCAAAATTAAAAGTGATTAAGATCTCAAATTGAATGAGGGGTCTTGTTTGTTTATGAGTGTAGAACACTCGATTAAAACAATTTTGTGATTGGTTATCATATGAATGTGTTCTTGATAATTCTTATTTGCGAAATTTTGGGTTTTTAGGATTTATTGAAATTTGTTTATGGGTTTTGTGCTAGGACGATTGTATTTACTTCCTTGAATTTGTTTAAGCCTTAAATCCTCATCCTTGTTTGTTTATTCTTGCATGAATCTGAGAAAATGATTAAACGTACTCGTTGTTGATCGTTTTTGATAAATCTATGGCTAATTATTGTTATAATTGATCCTAAGTATTATTCATCTGTTAAGAATGCTACATGAACAAGTCTTGTTGGTTAAAATTTTAAGTTTGTGGTGATGTGATTTTTGAAGGCGAGTTATCAACTGCCTTTGAGAGGCGAGTTAACAACACCTTCAGAAGGCGAGTTAACAACTCCCTTCAGAAGGCGAGTTAACATCACCTCTTCAAGAGGCGAGTTAACAACTCTGCTACACGAGGCGAGTTAACAACTTGGGTTCACGAGGCGAGTTGACAACTTGACTTTACGAGGCGATTTAACAATCCTATATAGGAAGCGATTTAACAATTCCAATAGGAGACGAATTATTAGTCCTTTATAGGAGGTGATTTAACAACCCTACTTAGGAGGTGATTTAACACTCCTTAATAGGAGGCGATTTAGCAATAGGTTTTAAGGATTTTTAAGATTGAATTTTTTCTGAAGGCAATTTAAAAATCAAGTTAGGCAGCTAATTAAAATTGGTTAATTTAGCAATCTAAACAAGTTAAGTAGGCTATATATCAAGGTTCAACAATAATATCTGAACATGTCTTAGGTCACCTTATTCTCTACAAGTTAGTTTGAATAGAATTCCAAAAAGGACAATTTTAGTTGTCTTAATGCCTTTCACATTATGCCCAATTAAGTTGCCTTTCGGATGATTAGATCTTAATCAAACATGTTACATGCCTTAATGAGCCTAATCATTAAAATGATATCACAACATGAATCAAGCTCAAGTATTTAACAATCAAAGGCCTTATAGTGTGTTATATATAAATTTGGTTATATATATAAACTGTATTGGTCAAATCTTAGTAGAATCAAGAATACCACTCAAGCTCAACAGAAAGCCCTTGATGATGCTCTTGTTGCCCTGGCGGACCGTCTTGAGTTCGGGAAATGCAACATGAGACTCAAAACAGACATCAAACCAAAAAAAGCTACATTTCAAATGGTGCTAGATGCTCTTGCATTCACTCTTTTCTACCAAGCATTCCTGATCACTGCAGATGTTCCTGCCATTTATATGCAATAATTTTAGGCTACAGTTTCTGTTCATAGGTCATCCATCAGATTCACGATAAACAAGAAGAAAGTCTCTCTCGATGTTGATATGTTCATAGAAATTCTCCAGTTTTGCCCTAAAATTCCAAGACAAAAGTTTGAAGACCTCCCACTGGAACATGATATTCTCTCTTTCATTAGAGATGTTGGGCACTCTGGATATATCATTTATCTCACTGATGTGAATGTTGACTACTTACATCAACCATGGAGAGCATTTGCTACCGTCATCAACAAGTGCTTAAGTGCCAAAGAAAATGGAATGGACAAGATTCATTTGTCCCATGCTCAAATATTTCAGGGTGTGTTCCATAAGAAGAATATTGACTATGTGTATCTACTCTAGGAAGATTTCATGTTCCAGATTGAAAACAAAGATGCTAAAAAGACAAACAAGATGTCATATCCTAGATTCACAAAGATCATCATTGATTACTTCATGTCAAAGGATTAGTCTATTTCAAGGAGAAACAAGATGTTTTGGCATACTGCTCGAGATGACACCATGTTTACTTCTATGAGATGTATCTCCAGACATGAAGATACTCAAGTATATGGTACCATTCTCCCAAAGGAATTAACAAACCAAGCAATGTTGGAATCCAAAGCTTACCAGACATACTATGCTTTTGCTTCTGGAGAGAAAGCTCCAAAACCCAAGTACATTCGAAAGAAAGTTGATTCAGACACATCTCCCAAGAAGAAGCCTGTTCAAGCTACTAAAGGTATTACACTCAAGACTTTAGCTAAGGTGGCTAAATCTGACAAGAAGAAGCAACCTGCAAAGGTGCCAAAAGCCAAAGGATTAAATGTATTATCTGAGGTTGCATTAACTGAAGCTGAACAAATGAAGCTGGCTACCAAAAGAAGCAAGACTCAATTTCACAACTCTCACGCAAGTGGCTCAGGTGATGGAGTTGACACCTAGTCAAGTTCTTGATAAGCAACAACAAAAGGTCACTAGTACAAATGAAGGAGCTGGTGTCACGCCAGAGGTTCTCGATGTACCCAAATATGACTCATAAAGTGAAGAAGAATATTAGACATTTAGTCAAGATGACGAGGATGCTGAAGAAGAGTCAGACATGAATGGTGACAGTGACGAAACTGAATCAGATAATGACGGAGATGATCTTACTCATCCAAACTTATCAACTTTTAAAGCAGATAAAGAGGGAGAAGAGGAAGAAAAAGCAGATGATGAAGAAGTGTCTTCTGATCTGAGAGTGTCAACACCACCAGACTATGAACTCACTGAAGAAGAAGAATATAAAGAGGATGCTGATAAGGATAAGGAAGGTGAACAGGAAGAAGAAGAAGATGATCTGTACAGATATTTGAATATTAACTTGGAAATAAGTGATGCTGAAATGACTGATGCTCAAGCAAATCAAGACACGGAAGATACTTATGTGACTCTAACAACTGTGCCTCTAGTAGTGCAACAGCAAAGTTCTTCTGTTTCATCAGACTTGGTGTCAAAGTTCATTAATCCTTCTTTGGATATAGTCATTGACTCAATCTTAAATCAAGACACTTAGTCAGATACTCTCTTCAATGTACCAGTTTCGGTTGCTGCAGAGATACCTTCTTCTGATACAACAATTCCTCAACCACCTATTCCCAACATTCAACCTCTACATCAAACACCAACTTACACAACAACAACAACTAATCCAATAATGACTTTGCCAAAAATTCCTAACTTTGCATCCTTATTCCAGTTTGATCAAAGGGTATTCGCATTAGAATCTGAAATGTCTGAGTTCAGGCAAACAAGTCAATTTGCTGAAGCTGTTTCTTCAATTCCGGGCATTGTTGATACGTACCTTGCTTTCAAGATGAAAGAAGCAGTGGATGTGGCTGTTCAGCTACAAACAAACAAGCTCAGAGAAGAAGCTCAAGCTGAGAATCAAGAATTTCTTAATCAGATAGATTCAACCATGAAGGCAATAATCAAGGAGCATGTTCAAGCTCAAGTCTCCAAGATCATGCCAAAGATTGAGAAGTACGTAACAGAATCTCTGGGAGCTGAAGTGTTGGTTAGATCAACCAATCAACCTCAGACGTCTTACGCAGTAGCAACTTCACTATCAGAATTTGAACTGAAAAAGATTCTCATTGACAAAATGGAGACCAATAAATCGATAGACAGATTAGACACTCAGAAAAATCTCTACAATGCATTGGTCGAATCGTACAACACTGACAAAGACATCATTACCTCATATGATGATGTTGTTATACTAAAAAGAGGACGAGATGATCAAGACAAGGATGAAGACCCCTCCGCGGATCAAACCGAGGGTCGAAAGGAAGGAAATCAGGCAAAGAAGCTGAGTCATCAAAAGACCCGAAAAATAAGGAGTCTAAGTCCACAAGTTCTTCAAAAAGTGCATCTAAATCTTAACCAAAATCTTCAGGCAAGTCTACTCATGCAGAGGATCATGATCAAAAGGCTGCTGATTTGGAAGATCAACCACATCAAGAGTTCAACACATGAAATGAGGATGTATCTCCTGTAAGAGAGGCACTAAATGAAGATGTATGGCATAAGAATCCTTCAAGACCTCCAACTCCTGATCGTGAATGGCACAAAACAAAGACTGTTGACAACCGACCACCTTACCTTAGATCACACAAATGGCTCAAGCTGCAGGCACTCAATCTTCGTTTAATGAGTTTTTGGCTACTCCCATCGACTTCTCTACCTTTATAATGCACCGACTCAAAATTGATAATCTAACTCAAGAAGTGTTGACGGCCCAATCTACCATCTTATAAAAGGCACGCGCAAGAGTCTAGTGAAACTAGAGTGCCACTTGGAAGAAGTCTTTAAAGCTACCAATGATCGATTAGACTGGCACAATCCTGAAGGGAAGCCATATCCTCATGATCTCAACAAGCCCCTACAATTAATTCTGAATGAACAAGGTCGTCAAGTTATCCCCTTGGATCACTTCATCAACAACGATCTCGAATATCTAAAAGGAGGGTGCTCAAGTCAAAAATACACCACTTCCATCACTAAAACAAAGGCTGCTGATTATGGTCAAGTTAAATGGATTGAAGACAAGGTTTATAGAATATAAAGTCCGGTAAAAGTTGTCTACGACAAGCATGCTTACTGGGAAACTTATCATTGGGGTCCAAAACGTCAGAAATTCTACGGATATGCTTCCAACATAGAAACATCAAAAGATGTCTACTCCAGACACAAGATTATTGCAGTAACCAGTCTCAAGATCATGAAGTGGTTTAGCTACAGTCATCTGGAAGAGATTATTGTTCGAAGACAGGACGATCAACTATACAAATTTAGAGAAGGCGACTTCAAAAGACTTCGTCGACAAGACATTGAAGATATGTTACTTCTCCTTGTTCAAGACAAGTTGACCAACCTCAACTTAGAAGAACGATATGCACTGAATGTGGCTCTACGAATGTTCACTAGACGTATTGTCATTCAAGAACGTGTGGAATATCTACAATTGGGAGTCGAAAGCTACCAGAAGAAGATCAACCTTAAAAAGCCAGACACACACCGTTCAAATCTTAGAAGAATGACTCCCTACACCGCTTACCCTGATATCTAAGGCATTATCTATGAAGATGAAATGAACATAAATCGTCTGATGCGCACTGATGAACTTCACAAGTTTAGTGATGGCACACTCAACCATGTTTGTACTGCTCTAAATGATATTGCCCTAGGGATTGAAATGGAGTACTTGCCGAAGAGAAAATAAAGTAAACAAGACAGGCAAAGAGCTCGTGAGATGATCAATGCTATCGATAAGAAGCTCAAAGATAGAAGATTGATGAGAAGTTTGGAAAAGTTTGTTGGTGGAAGACTTTACGGGGGAGACCTACGGATGCTGGAAAGGACCATATGATTTATCATATGTTGTTCTCATCATTCAGGTCAAACCTCGTATATAATAATCTTGTGAATATGTAAATAAATAGTGTAGACTATGTGGAAAACTAGAAGGGGGGTTGAATAGTTTACCGCTTTTTAATTTAAGGTTTTAAAGTGTTTGTCTAGCCTCGATCACTAAAACCAAAGTGCACTATTGAGTCTAGAGCCACAAGAGATCATCCATAAATCTCATTAGGACACTTGTCAAAATTATGCTTGATACTTCACACAATGTGAACTACAAGAAAAATATATTAAGAGTCCTACGCATTATCCTTGTGATTTCGCCAGAAACATCCCGAGTGATACTAAGTATTCACAGTAAGATAGAAATCCTCTTGACCAACCTCAAACAAGCTCTATGTAGGTATCTTGTGAGATCCTATAAGGATCGAGCTTGTGATACTGGATATCGATTCGGTCCAGCTTATGAATTGATGAATTTTGAAAAAGATAAAACTTATTGGTGTGTTATAAAAACCTTTTGCATCTTAACACACCGACTGATTTTCTAAATCAATTTTCAATCTTATGTCCATGGAAAGCCTCACAAAGGTATCTGGACATAGGAAAGCTGAACACGAATTGACGGCTTAATAGGGAAGATAGTAAGTTACCGGGTCACTCTTACCATGTTGTCTACTTTGAGACGCTCTGGTAATGAGAATGGCTAGTGCAGGTGCGAAACCCTATCAAAGAGATTCTTCGAAACTCTTCCTGATCACATGCAATATTTATACTGAATAACGGGGAATCATAGTTGTTACAATCGTATTCAACGAAGTGACAAAGCCACTTTCGAAAAATTAAAGGGGTGTTTGGGTTAAGGGTACAAAACGGGTCATATTGGTTTCAAAATAGTTTGGGTCATTTGGCCAACTTTGTCAAGGGATTTTGAAGTCTTAATAAGCTGTTTTTACAAGTTTTCTAGTTTAAATGAATGAATTTAAGCTTTTTCTATAAGTGGTATAAAATTGTTGGACTTAAAACAGTTTTATATAGCTTATTGGCTTAAGCATTGTTTAGCTGCTTACTTTTGTGTTTTTCATGCATGCTTAGGTGTCTAAATTAAGTAGTAAAGTGTCCAATAGTGTGCTTTTTAGTTTTAATAACTTTTTTGTCAAAAAATTGCTAATGTTGAAAAAATGGAAGAAAATTCTTTTTTCATTTGCTTATTTGGCTTATTGGGAATTTCAAAATGATTTTTGATTGTTGGTATTTGTTCTTTTAAGTATAAGCTTAATATGTTTTAAGGTTAGAAGTTCATAAGGATCTGTTTAATAGCCTATTTTTAAGCTAGAAAAGTCCCTTTTGGATTTTTACTTAACAGTACTAACCTAAAGTTAGCAGTACTAACTCTAAGTTAGTACTGCTGAGTTTCTCTTGCTTAATTTAGCTTATTTGCTTGTTGAATTTACTTATTTTGTGTATCCTTTTAGCTCATTGAAGGTTAGTCCTTAGCTAATTTTAGCTTATTTTCCTTTTGTGTAGAGCTTATGAGCTTTTTGCATTAGCTTAAAATTTAAAGTGTTTATTAGTTTTTAGCTTTATCTGCCAATATAGCTTATTAGTGCTAATATTTTGTTCTTAATTGCTTATTAGATATTGCTATTTGTCTGTCTTAGCTTATTCTAAGTTTTCATTTGCTTATTTGCTTTAAAAAAGCCAAACAGTTAGCTTTTTTAGTCATTAGTAGAAAAAAGCTAACTGTCAACCTTTAGTGCTAATTTGTGTGCTTATTTTTAAGTTTCAAAATTTTTGTCTTTTTTTAAAGTTGCTTATTTTTAGCTTGGTTAAAAAGTTGTAAAAAAAATGAAAAACCAAAACATTTGGGCTTAGGGAAGCCCCAAGTGAGCAGGGCTCGAACTTGGGACCTCAAACCCCAATCACCAACGTTTTATAACACTCACTACCGGTATGCTACAATAGCTCATCCGGTAGTGAGTTGCACAATTAATTCTTTAAGGCCTATTTAGCCCATTAAGCCCATAAGCTGTTTTCAGCTTATTACGGCTTATTTATAAGCTCACTTTTCTAGCTCTTATTTTTCATAAAACCAACTTATCTTAATCCACTTTTTTGTATTTTTTTCACATTTTTCCAATATTGTTTGCTATTTTTTATCATTTATTTTTTTAAAATCTGTTTTTTAATTATTAAAAATTAAATAAAAATCAAAAAAATATTTTTCTTTTTTATATGTCGCGCACGTTATTTAATGAGTTACGTAAAATAAATTTATATTGCATTCACATACATGCATTCATATATGTGGAAAACTAGAAGGGGTTGAATAGTTTACCGCTTTTTAATTTGAGATTTTAAGGTGTTTGTAAAATTTAGATTCAACTTTTTTGTAAATTCAGTGCTTGCACAATATGAACAATATAAGTATATGAAGTGATAAAGTAAGACAAGAGATAAGAGTAAGAACAATCAAATCACAACGTGAGGATTTATAGTGGTTCGATAACGAAGCACCTCTTCGCCCTACTCCGCTCCCCAAGCACCTAACTCAAGAGTTTTCTTCACTATGTCAACAAACTCCCTTATGGCGGAGAAAACCGTACACAACGTTGCTTACACCGATTTACGACACAAAGCTAAATGTCGAGTTCTAATCTTAGCTAGAACCAATCTATCACAACACGACTTCACTACTTGTTCACGACTTCACAACTTCACGACTTCTTCACAACTTCAAGACTTCTTCACAACTTCAAGACTTCACTTCACCACACTACTTATATCACAACTATCTAACACTACTTGGTAAGATCACCACGATCTAACTATACTTACAAAGATCGCCAAGATCTAGCTACTACACACAAATACAAGATATACAATTGATTTACAAGTTATGGTATGGATGCAATAAGATTGCAACAACACACAAAGGTGTAATACTTCTTCACTTGATGATGGAAGTATTCTTCTCTTGCACTTGAGGAATTGAGCTTGGATCACTTGGAAACAAAGCTTTATGATTAAATGATCAAAGGATTTTAGAGAGGATATGTGGGCTGTTTTGAGCAGAAAGAATGAGTGCAAAAGGTGAGAAAATAGTGGGGAATAGTCTAGTATTTATAGGACAAACTGGAGGAGCGTCAGTCTATGGGCGGTCCCCTTAAATAGGTGGGCGGTCCCCTTAAAATTAAGGGGGCCGCCCATGTATTTAAGGGGGCCGCCCTAGACTAGGGGCTCCCCAGTTTGTCTTTTGTGTAGGGGGAATTTTTTGGAACTTTTCTAGCCGTTTTAGGTCCGAAAATTTGAATTTCAAAATGTTTATTTTGAATAAAACATTTCTTTTAATTGTAGAAAATATTTTGTAATGTTTATAAAAATGTTTACAACATTTTATAAAAGTGTGAGGTTGAATAAAAATTTCCTTTGATCATAAAATGCATTAAGCATTTATTTATTCATACCTTGAAGTGATATAAATTTCGAAATGAAAATTTACTACTAATTACTTGTTTACGTTTAATTTTACATTGAACGTTTTTATATTTTGTGATTATCAAAACGTAAAGATGTGAAAAATATTAGTAATGTTTTTAGGCATTATATTTTATCAATAGACTATAATTAGGCTTATATAGTGTTTGAGTACGAATTTTTAAGAATTTCTTAGTAAATTTAAAATTTTCCAAATTAACGTACTCAAACACAATATTATTCCCTCATAATTTGAGGGGGAGCATTAAAACGTTCCAATAATCGGCTTGTTAATAATTGGACATCTTTTTCCCGAAACCATGAATATTTGAATCAATTGATATCCAAAATATCAAGAGATTTAACATTTTTGATAAGGGGAGAAGATGTGATTAAAATATATGATTAAAAAAAAATGTGATTTTAAGATCTCAAGTGTACGCTTTCCTATATATGTGCTAAACTCTTTCGATTAATTGATGCACATATAAAGGGGGAGCAAATGGTTACGTGTTGGCAGAAATGTGGAAGTACCAAAGACCGACCATGTAGATTACTGTATTGGAGTTATAAGGTGGTTAAGTTTAGGTATTCATTCCCATGATCCAGCCAGAACCGGATGGATCTACCAAGGGATATTTTACTAGATAGTGTAGTAGTCTTTAGGTATGAAAAAAGGAGTAAAAGTGAGAATAAGAGAAAAGTACCGACTGAGATGGAGCTAGTACTGGAACAAACCCAACAAGGTACTAGTTATGAAGTCTTGGTAAGCACTGAAGGGGTTGAAGAATTAAAAAGAAAAGTTAAGATAAAGGGTGAAAAGAAAGAAGCCCTCCTTACACTTAGGCAGAAACCAGGTCAATACATTTGCTGTCTAGAATTACAAAGATGATTGCTGACATAGAAGACTGACATCATGGACCGTGATGCAATGCACAACCCTCCCTAGCCACTCAGAATCTCTCAAAAGATTTCTGTTTTATTTCTCACAGAGATTACATGCATTTCTATCAACTTTATCACTCCGAGTTAGTTGGTATTGAAAATGTGGCAGTCTGCTCCAGCCTCTTATCACTAAAACCAAAGCGCACTATTGAGTCTAGAGCCAAAAGAGATCATCCATAAATCTCATTAAGACACTTGTCAAAATTATGCTTGCTAATTCACATAATGTGAAAAATAAGAAATATGTATAAAGAGTCCTACGCATTATCCATGTGATTTTGCCAGAACATTCGAGTGATACTTAAGTATTCACAGTAAAGATGGAAATCCTGCTTGAGCCAACATCAAACAAGCTCTTGGTAGGTGACTTGTGAGATCCTATGCGGATCGAGCTTGTGATACTGGATATCGATTCAGTCCAGCTTATGAATTGACGAATAAATTTTGAAAAAGATAAAACTGTTGGTGTGTCATAAAAACCATTTGCAATTTGACACACCGACTGATTTTCTAAATTGATTTTCAATCTTATGTCCATGGGAAGCCTCACGAGGGTATCTGGGCATAGGAAAGCTGAACACGAATTGACGGCTTAATCGGGAAGATAGTAACTTACCGGTTCACTCTTACCGTGTTGTCTGCTTTGCGACGCTCCAGTAATGAGAACGGCTAGTGCAGCTGCGAAACCCTGTCAAGGAGATTCTTCGAAATTCTACCTGATCACAGGCAGTATTTATACTGAATAACGGGGAACCATGGTTGTTACAACCGTATTCGACAAAGTGACAAAGCCACTTTCGTCCATATATGTTGTTTATCACTAACCCATTTATGCAGATTTCCTGACGGTGGTAGCAGTTTCCCGATGACAAGTCAAAGCCAATACCACATGCTCATACTCGACCGACATATATAAAGACATCATGAAAGCTCAAGTACATGTTTCAAGACTTCCGCTACTCTGATACCGTACGTCTTTCTTGAAGTGACGAAGTGTTAAAGTTAAAGAATATCAAGAAAGATGGTTACACACGCTTTCAACATCAAGAACAGTATGAGCATGTTGGTCCAGAAGTCACAAGATCACAAGAAGGCAAAAGATCACAAGATGATGATAAGAGATTATGCTTGGTTGATGATCTCAAAGAAGTTCTAAATCACATTCATATCAAGTCAAAGATACAAGTCAAAGCCTAAAGTCAATGATCACTACATCAATTCACAAGTTAAAGACTACGAGCTCAAGACTAAAGTCAAAGCATAGTATGCTAGGTTTAAGTTTTTGTAAATTGGAGTGACCTCCCTTAGGGGGAGATTGTTAGGAATACGAAAAGTATCGGTCACTTCCAATATAGTTAGTCATAGCTCGTAGATTAATCATTTGTAATGTTAGTAAGCTAACCGGGCCAAAGGCTCATGGAAAGCCCATGACAAAGCCCATGGTCGGCCTTAGCATGGAGTATTTATACCCTCTCCACACATGGAGAGGGTGTTGGTTGGTTCATTTTACACGCTTAATCTAATCTTTTTTTCTTGGTTACTATCTCTCACTAGAACCATCCTCCCATCCAATTTCTCTCTCTAGATTTCTATATTGTTCTTTGGTGTTATTGATTACTAGTATTCTACAATCGCAAATAGCTATTTCATAGATTTTGAACTCTCAAAAATTATTTCTTTGATCTAAACCGCAAAAAGCTAGTTTCAAATCGCAAGCATGTATTCTTAGATTCGATTTTTGCAAAATGTTAAGTTACACACCCTTTGCCCGGTCCTTACGATTGTTTAGATCGATCAAACCAAGTGTGTAACCCCGAAAATCACAAAACCACTTAAATCACAAATTCTGATTTGCGTTTTAGCTATATCGCAAATGATGTCTTAAATCGCTTTTTCCAATTTGCGAAATACCAATCTGTATTAATAACCAGACGTGAAAAACAACTTTCAAACACACACAAGAACACCACTAATAAATATCCCATGTGCGCTCTGATACTAGTTGCTGGATATACAATTACCATATCATAATCATAAAGTGAGAGTGAGAGAGAGAGAGAGAGAGAGAGAGATGAGAGAGAGAGAGTAGATGTTTTGATTGAGTGAGTGAGGAAAGAACTGAGAGAGAGATTGTTCCCATTTGGTATCTCGGGGAGAAGATCTTTATCTGGGAGTGGATGGACGAGAGAGAGAGAGAGAGAGATTAGAGAGAAAGTAGGGAAGATTAGATTAGAATAAATGAGTTTCACCACCCTTCATCCTTACCTCTACCCTGGGGGTAATACATGGTAAGCTTATGGTAGGGTGAAAGGTATTTAGTACATAATTAAGTAAATAACAAGACCCGACATTACAACGTAAATAACCATAAGTGACGTACACTTTCTATGATCCTAACATGGCCCGACTAAGAACCACTTAACCAAAACGACTCACCATTACTCAAAACTACATCATTAATAGCAAACGACGTTGTCCGCACGCCTAATGTTTAATAGGTTAATATAATAGTCACAAGCATATATACCCTTTTAATTAGCCGGCCAAAATGTTAAAACATATAAAAAAATATGAATAATTTCGTATATCCTTATGCTTTTATGCTTAATTTCATATATACTTAAAGTATAACCATTAAATATACATTGTATAATATTTTTTATGTATGTTTTGAGTAAATATAAAATTTTCAACTAAAAAAAATATGAAATTAAAAAATTAAAACTCTATTTGATGATGTTCGGGGTAAAAATATGATTGCAGAAGTGTATAATATTAATATACCATCATATTTATTTTATGTGTCACATATTTTAATTATGTTAAAGCCCAAGCCCATCATACCAACCACACACCGAAAGCCCATTTCGTATCCCTAATTTCCCACACACATATAAACACTCACAAACTCTCAGTCTCTCACAAACAAACCCTAGATCACACCACCACAGCCGTAACAAGCAGAAATGGCTTCAGCAGCAGCCAGACCCTTAGTCACCGTCCAAACCCTCTCATCCGACATGAAAACTGACCAACCCACCACAGTTCCACTCCCACATGTCATGAAAGCCTCCATCAGGCCAGACATCGTCAACTTTGTCCACTCCAACATTTCCAAAAACAGCAGCCGTCTGCCTTTCGCCGTCAGCCGCAAAGCAGGCTACCAGTTCCTTCAGCTGAGTTCATGGTGAGGTACTGGTGTGCTGTTTCCCTGTATCCCATGTCTGTCCCTGGTGGTGGGACACACAGGGCTGGTCAGGGTGTTTGGTAACATGTGTCGTGGTGGTGGCATGTTTGCTCCTACCCGTATTTGGAGAAGGTGGCATCGCAAGATTAACGTTAACCAGAGGAGGTACGCTGTTGTGTCCGCTATTGCAGCGAGTGCTGTTCCTTCGCTTGTGATGGCGCGTGGGCATAAGGTGGAGACTGTTCCTGAGTTGCCTTTGGTTGTTAGTGATTCTGTTGAGGGGGTTGAAAAAACTGTGAATGCTATTAAGGTTTTGAAGGAAATTGGTGCCTACCCAGATGCCGAAAAAGCGAAAGATTCAGTTGGGATCAGGCCTGGAGTTGGGAAGATGAGGAACAGGAGGTACATTGCGCGAAAAGGCCCGTTGATCGTTTACGGGACAGAGGGGGCGAAACTAGTGAAAGCATTTAGGAATATCCCTGGAGTTGAGGTTGCGAATGTGGAGAGGTTGAATTTGTTGAAGTTGGCACCTGGTGGGCATTTGGGTAGGTTTATTATCTGGACTAAGTCAGCTTTCGAGAAGCTGGATTCGATTTATGGGTCGTTTGAGGAAAAGAGTGAGAAGAAGAGTGGGTATGTGTTGCCGAGGGCGAAGATGGTGAATGCTGACTTGGCTAGGATTATAAACAGTGATGAAGTGCAGTCGGTTGTGAGGCCTATTAAGACTGAGAAGAAGCGTGCTTGTATGAAGAAGAATCCATTGAAGAATTTGAACACCATGCTGAGGTTGAACCCATATGCTAAGACCGCGAAGAGGATGGCGGTCATTGCTGAGGAGCAGAGGTTGAAGTCTAAGAAGGAGAAGCTCGATCAGAAGAGGCAGCCCATCTCAAAGGTATATCTTATTGTGTTTTATCGTACTATTGCTTATTATGAAATGTTGTTATATTATGTTTGGTTTACATTTATTGATTTGTTAAAGTATTGTTTGATGTGCGTAGCTAAGTTATAAGTATGTGTATGGTTAGATTCAATCATTAAGGTGATAATTCAATTATAAGTAAATTGATGTGTGTTATAGTCCTATTGATTTTACTTTATTGTTTAAGTGATTGTATTATGTGCTTAAAGCTTATGATAAGGAAATGGTATTGCTTGATATGCTTTTGGCTGATGTTTAGAGGGATTGTGTGATAGTGTGTGTAGTTTATATTTTTTTGTGTTTATTGAAGTGCATGTTTTTAGACATAGAAT
Organism: Tanacetum coccineum; assembly: GCA_026074375.1. Lineage (NCBI taxonomy): Eukaryota > Viridiplantae > Streptophyta > Magnoliopsida > Asterales > Asteraceae > Tanacetum > Tanacetum coccineum. The sequence goes on from BQNB010102229.1 coordinate 22,925, forward strand.
AAGGCAAAATCTGATTTGCAATCTCAAAATGTGTTATGGTGGGCTATTTATTGTTTTAATTTGGTGTTGCTTTGGCAATGGTTTGTGTTTTTCTCATTGCATCATTATGTTCTATATTAAATTGTGTGTTTACACATTTGATTTGTATTTATTATTAAGCAATGCCTGATGCCTTAAGTTTTGGTTACATTAATGTTAATATAATGTTTTTGGATGTTTTGAATTTTTTTTTGGCATTTAAAAGTATATTCGGTCACTACTATGATTGGAACAGTTGTTTTAGAAGTTATTGGCCATTAGAATGATTGGTACCTTAAAACAGAATGATAGTTGTATCGTAATATGGTGAAATGTAATACATTGCCTTTTGAGAGAACCAGGCGACAGCCTTAACGGCCATGTCGTTTGAGTTCCGTTGCCGGCATATAACAAACAAACTTTGATTTACACAGTTTAGCAAACATGTATTTTGCTACAACTGAAATCATGGCCTTACATACTTTTTTCTTTTTGAATCCTTTTACCCAAAAAAACCTAATAAAAGGTAGTTGTTTGCATGACACTATCTTTATTCTGAAATGTATTAGAAGGTAGTTGTTTGCGTAACACTCATCTCTACCCTGAAATATATCAGAAGGTAGTTGTTCACATAACACTCATCTTTATTTTGACTACTAATGTTATGTATTGTTAGTGCTGTTGGAAACTGGTCTTAAATCATTTTACATTGTTGATACTTCTATTGACCAAATTCGCATTGTAAATGGATTTCCCATCAGACTAGTGCTTTTTAACTCTACTGGTTATTGTAGTTGCCACTTTTACTCATTATCGACTTTGTGATTTGATCAGGAGGAAGCATCAAAGATTAAGACAGCTAGCAAGGCATGGTACAAGACTATGATCTCGGACAGTGACTACGCTGAGTTTGATGTTTTCACCAAGTGGCTTGGAGTTTCACAGTGATTTATCTTTTTGTGTTGAATTGGTTTGTTAGGTTTCTGAAACCATCCCTGATAGAAGTTGATACTAAGTACGTTTTGTTTCATCGTTCTGCTAGACATAAGTTTTTATCTGTGTTCTGTTGCTGCTGGTCTCGTCTAGCAGCGAGTTTTGTTATGATTGAGCTTTTAATTAAAGACATGACTTATTTACCTAGTATTGTGCAATATTTTTTCTCATGGTGCATTTGACAAAACAAATATGCTTTGGCTAGATTGCTTCCTTTGGTTTAGCTTTTGCCTTTTGCATAACATTTATGAATGCTTGAATTGCATGTTTGGTCTGTATTGTGGCTAATGCTTTTTTGGGCCAAAAGGTGGTAGCTTTTTCTTAATGAATTGTTATTCATTCCTTTTGGTTAGTGCA